>JBCJKH010046214.1:0-23022 GCA_039877255.1 Loriculus beryllinus | reverse complement strand
GTCTCCCTATTCATCTACCTGTCCATCCATCCGTCCATCCATCCATCCATCCATCCATCCATCCATCCATCCATCCATCCATCCATCCACATGTCCATCCACCCATCCAACCATGCACCCACCCATCCATCCATCCATCCACCCATCCATCCATCCCTTTTTCCTTCCCTCTCTCCAGGGTATGCTTGCTGAGCCCTAATTCCCAAAGCTCCCTAACCCACACCCTCTCCTCCTCCCTTCAAGTTACATGAAACCAACCAGATCAAGGTGGCCTTACAAAGAAATGGACCTAGGCTGGTTTTAGGAAAACTTCTCATGTCTCCTTACCTTGGATCTCTTTCTCATGGATTTCCTTGAGCTTATTCAGGAACTCTGCAAAACTCTCTGTGGTCATATTCAGGCTGTGCCACACACTGGGCTGCTTCCAGGAAGATGTGTTTTTTTTCCAAATTAGTCAGATTTCAGCCTCAAACAGAAAGAAAAAGCCCAATAAGAGAGAAGTATCTTGTGCTTGTGGTGTTCTGGAAAGTCTTAGGAACAGGAGAAAGCCCACATACAGAAAGTGAAATCATTTTCTAAACCACAGACAAAGCGGGAGGCTCATCCAGGGGACACATTTTTGTCCACCCTGTCTCAGCCCCAGGCTGGGGACACAGGGAAAACAGAGGGCAATGGCTTGGATAAATGGGAGAACCAAAAGACCAGCTTTTCCAGTTGGGCTTTTCCTCCTTTTTCCCTAAACCCCTTGGCTTTTTCCTTTTTTGGTCAAAAACAACCCTCAAAATGAGGAGAGGTGGAAAGAAACCCACGACAGCCCCAGTTCAGCAAGCTGGGAAAGGCAGGAAGTGAAAAACAGCATGGAAGTAAAGTAGTTGGTTTTTAAGAATGATTTTAAGGTTCTAAAAGGATTTTAAAATTTTAAGAATTTTTAAGAATTTTTGCCCTGATTTTAAGATTTTTTTTCCCCTAATCTCATAAATTTTGAAGTTACTAGCAGGGATGAAAAGCAGAAACTTTGGAGCTGAGAAAGCTCATTACATCACTGATGACCTCATTCCTCACCGGGATGCTGATACTGGGATAAACTCTCCTTTCCATCAGCCAAAACCTTGGGAGGTCTCAGATCCCCTGAAACAGCCATGGGACCAGGTCTTCCCTGGACCATTGTGGTACTGGGGAGGGGTGTGTGTCCAAGCATCCCTGCAGAGCATCATGGAGGGTCCCGTGGGGTTTGGGCAGGAGAGGGTGCAACATCCCTGCCACCCCGAGCAGCTCAGAAAAGCCTTGCCCAAACCCAAACCCACACTGGCAGAAGAGGGACTTCCACATGAGGACATTCAGCATCACCACATGGGAGCTTCTCCCTTAGAAGTCACGCTGGGTAACTGAGTCATAGCCCACAGCCCTGAGCCCGGAACACTCATCTTTCAACCACGCAGAGATGACCAGGAAGAAAACATCCCCTCTGCTGTTTGGGGGTGAAAGGCCAGGCAGGGACCTGGGTTTTACAGCCCCACAGCAGCACGGGGAGGTTTCTGCTGTGCTCCAGCCCTGCTCCCTGCCTGCGCCTTTATCTGCCTGCAGAGCAGAGGTGTGCCGGCTCACCTGCATATGCACGATGTGGGCACGCAGGGCTGGAAGAAGAAACTTTGCCCTAAAGCATCTGATTTTCAAATGAAATGAGGCACGCGCCAGCGAGCAGCAGCAGGAGCTGGGCGCTCCCAGCACGCGGGGATCGGCACAGCGCAAAGCGTCTCCGAGGCGTTTCCTTTGCGTTTGGAGCAAATCTGGTACAAAAGGAGCAGAAATCTCAGTCTACGGAGAAAAAGATAAGGAATATTCATTGCTCCCACTCCCCTGGGCACAACCCCCCTTTCTCCAGCTCTGGGGGATCTCTTCCAGTAAGTAAGAGCCACCCGAGGCACGGTGAGGCTTACTGCGGCTTGTGCGGCTCAGGACCTTGAAATGGGATTGGGATCTCTGCTGCTCAGCTCCAAGATCCATAGCAGAGCAAGGGAAGTGATATCCAGTTCTACTCCAAACAGAAATCCAAAGCCTTGATGTTAATAGGAAGCACTTAATGGGATCGCTGAATCCTAAATCCAGCTCTGCCCTGGGCAGATGGGAGGTTGTGAGACCCACCACTGCCATCATGGGTCTGCAACACCCCCCCGGGAAGGCTTTGAAGTGCTCAGGCGTGAATTCCCATTGCATTCCTCAGTGCTGTAAACTGGGAAAGGATTGCACCTGGGAGGAGAGCCAGCAGCAGCCGCTTGGGCTCCCTGTGATGCTCGGTGGTGCCGGATTAGCTCTGCCCACCTTGGTGTTTCCCTCTCCTCAAGGCTACTGGCTTGGAGGGCTGAACAGGAGCCGGGATTTTGGGATACAGGGCTCTGGCTGGGACATCCCAGGAAGGTGACATCCAGTCTGGGGCTCGTGCCAGCCTGTGGTTCATGGAGGCAGGACTGGGCTTGGATGCGGTGGGAGAGGAGGGCGAGGGAGCAGCAGGATCTGGATCCCTGCTGCTGTGACTCAGCACTGCGGGCAGAGCCCAGCGCATCAGGATTTGGGGCCGGGGTGTGAGCAGCAGCTTTGCCTCCTGTGCATGGCTGCGGTGCTGCCAAGGTTGGGGCTCACTCTTCTGCTCAGAGCCTCCAGATCAGTGGGATCTGTGACCGGCTGGGATCTGACCAGAGGAGAAAAGCTTTTGCTGTGTTTGGTGCTTCTGGGGGTGGCAGCATCTATCCCTGCCTGCTGGGATTACTACTCTGCAGGCAACCTGACGAGCACTTTGGGCGTCCAGTCTGCGCGCACACATGGTTATGAGATGCTGCATGGGCATCACTCTCAATGCATCTGTTCCCAGGATTCAGCCTTTTGCAGCACAGAGCAACCCCACAGGGAGCCTGGGCAATCCAAGGGGTGCAGCTTCTCTCCCTTCTTACCCAGACTGGCCAAGATGTGAAGCCACAGCCCCCCACTCCTCCACCCTGTTTGAGAGGATTTATTGAGGGACATTATTGATGAAGACCAGACCACAGAGTCCCTCAGCGTGGAGCTCACTCCCTGAGACAGCGATTTCATTTACAGCCCTGAGCCCTTTCAGAGCTGTCACTGTAATATACACCCTGTGGTGCCAGATGCGGCCCCGTGGTGGGACAGGCTCTATTTCAAAGTGATGGGTGCCCTCTGCAAACACAGCCTCAGTGTCGGGGACCAAAGGCAAACTCCGCATCCAGCCCCTAGACCTGATGGGGTTGGAAAGCTCAAGCCCCAGGGGACAGTGTGATTGCTGATGGCTGTGGCTTTGCCTACCTGCTGTCAGCATCCCCTGATGCTCAGCTCAGGGTAGGACAAGAGATCCAGGTCAGGGTGCAGGTCTCTGGCACGCTGGCTCTCACACACAGTGCTGGGACAATCCCCAGAATCTCCTGGGTACCAATGGCATCGCTCTTCAGGATGGGATGCTCCTCACTGTGGCTGGGGAAAGGAAAACAAGCAGAGAGGTTGTTATCCCATATGAGCGGGTTTGAAAAAGGCTGGACAGGACTGCACAACCGTGCCCCATCCCCTGGTCCCAGGGGATTTATAGCCTCTCTCTTCCATCCCCAGAGCTTTTTGAGCAAGCCACAACACATCCCCACACTCAGCACTGCTTCCTTTCAGAAGAATAAAGCAGCTCTTTAGCCAAATAAGCTTAACTTGTTAAATATAATCATAAAAAGAAGTTAAAAATGGCAGGACTCTGAAGTTCTGACACTGTCAGATCAGAGGAGCTTTAATGGATTTACAACCAGATATTTCCCCATCAGCAACGCTGGAGTTGTTCAGCTTCAGGCTGGATTTATGTAATACACCTTCCACTGGGCAACTGCCAGGCAGGGCTGCTTTGAAGAGCCAAAGTTTCTTTTCTTGGCTCCCCTGTGATATTCCTGCTCTAATTTTAGCTATAAATTGAATTTATACTTGGAAAAGCTGCCTGATCACTTGTGGAAAAACTACGGTGCCAGGAGTATTGCACAGGGCAGCACGAGGCTGACCCGCTTTGCTGATGTACTGTGTGCTCGGCAGGCTGGAGAGGGTTTATTTGTGCGCTGGAGCCTTTTGCTTTGGCTGGGCATTCGTTTATTGATATGGCTTTACATGGCATGGGCTGTGCTAAAGTGGAGCCCAGCCCTTGCTCTTCTTTCCACCACACTGGTTTTGTGTGCGGGTGTTGGATAGGGGCTGGCAGGTTGCAAAACTCCCCCCACACACACAACGGGTGAGACAGGAGGAGCAGCTTTGGCTCTTGCCTCTCCAGGGAGAAGGATTTGGTGCTTTCCTCCACCTCGCACAACCCGAAAAGCCTCCCCAGAGCAGTGCAGCTGCTCCGTTCTGCTCTGCCAGCTTAGGGCAGGTTTGCAGTAAGCCCTTGATGCAGACACCCCGCCCCAGGGTCGCCTTTGCAGGCATTAGGATGGGGCATCCTCATCCTGATGCTCTGGGGCTTTGCTGGTGACCGCTGCTGGTCACAGCCCCTGAACAAGCCAAACGGGACTGGCAACACCAGGGAGATGCTGCCCTTGCTCACGTGTGTGCAGATATGTCCTGGTGTAGGGAAAGGAGAGCATGAGTGAATCCTCCAAGATGAAGCTCCGGCCTCAAGTCCCAACCTGCACACCTATTTACTGCAGCCCTATAAAGTCTGTGTTGCCATAATACAGCACAGCCCCGGCTATCACAAAACCAGCAGCTCCAATTTTCTGCCACCCCAGCCTGCTAAAGGCAGCTTCTGCTTCTCTAAGCACAGTCACAAAACAACAGAGATTTTCTTCCATTGCCATATTTCTGCTTGGGAGCCCTTAGCTGTGGAGGTTACCCAGTGTCCCATGGGGACAGGGACATCCCTCCTCCTGCCAGAGAGTCTTTGCTGCCCTGGGCTTCCAGGATCACTAAAGGAGAAGATGGTCCTCTGTAACACTGAATATTCCCAGGAACGGGACTTTGGCTTTTATACAGTGGGGTGAGCAGTTAAGGGATCTCTTTTTCCACTCTCCCCAGCTAGGAGGAAGGTTTTGCCCCACTCCCAGATCAGGTTTAGCATTAAATACTTGTCCTGCTCCTTACTTAGGAAGGAATGCCATTTGGACCCACCAGCCATGCCCTGATGCTACCCGGAGCACGGTGGGGCTTTGACTGCGTCTGTGAGCAGATCTGTGTGCCCGCATGAGGATCTGGGAAATGATTTAAAGTAGCCACCTATCTGCCTGTGCATCTCGGGGTAACCACAGCTCCTACAAACATCACTTCATTAACACTTCAAAATGCTCTGGGAAGCGGGCAATGAAGCACTATCGCGTTTTTCAGGTGTTTTAATTGGGAAGCGGTGAGGCTCAGGGAATAGCTCAAGGCCCCATCGGCACTGGAGGCGCGTGGCTGCTGCCTCCACCCACCCTGGTCCCACAACCTTCCCTGTCCCCAGAGCCCTCAGTTGGGGAGAGCAGGTGGTAAATACCCTGGGAAGCTCTGAGAGATGGAGATATCGCCCCACGCTTCCCTTGGGATCCCGTTATGCTGCACATAGAGTCACAGAATGGTTTGGGTTGGAAAGGACCTAAAGATCATTCAGCTCCAAACCCCTGCTATGGGCAGGGATGCCTCACACTAGACCATGTCACCCAAGACTGTCCAACCTGGCCTTGAACACTGTCAGTGACGGAGCATTTACCATTTCTTTGGGTTCCAGCTGGGAACCTCACCACCCTCGCAGTAAAGAACTTCCTTATATCCAACCTGAACTTACCCTGTTTCAGTCTGAACCCATCACCCTTTGTCGTCTCAGTACAGCCCCTGATGAAGAGCCCCTCTCCAGCATCCTTGTAGCCCCCTTCAGACACTGGAAGCTGCTCTGAGGTCTCCGCTCAGCCTTCTCTTCTCCAGGCTGAACAGCCCCAATGTTCTCAGCCTGTCTTCATACATGGTACCTAGAGATCATCTCACTCTCACTGTCTTCCCTTTTGTCGCAGAAGAGCTCAATAGCAGCACACCTTGGAGCCCATGCTGCTCCTGACAAATAGAGAATACATCATTCCTGGTCCTGCATGGATAACAAGTCTTGTTTGGGCTAAGGGGCATGAAGATACATCATAACTATTGCTCACGTAAACTGGTCCCTCTGCTCCTGTGGTAAGGTGTGTGTGGGCATCCTGAGCGAAGCTAATGGCCATGCAAATGACAAGAATAAACCTCTCTCCCCTGGATATGGTGCAGGTGATGAAGTCTTTCAACTGAATCAGCTTTTCTCTTCAGCACCATTTAGAAAGGGGGCATTGTGCCAGGAAGTCCTGCAAAATCATCCTGCGTGCTTGAGCTCCACTGGTTGAACCAGGTCAGCAGGATGGGGGTGGCACAACCTGTAGCACTTCTCCATGGGAGCCCGCAGGACCTTGGGGTGCTGGATCTGGCCCTATCCTCCTGGCCAGAGCAGTTTAAAGCCTCTGGTGGTGCAGGTTCGAAAGCTGCACTGGGTGGCTGGGACCCCCTGCTAAAGGGATACCCCAGCTTTCAGGTGGCTGCAAAACCACATCAGGCTTTTATCCACTGACGTAAGGCTGAAGACTTGGTGGTCAGTAAATACTCCTCTTTTATAACAGCAGAAGCTGCAGGAAAGGCTCCACATACTTGGAAGATGTGGGACAACGTCGTTGTGTTTGCTATTATTGTGCAAAACAAACCCCACCACACACAGGACACCTGCATGACCCATGGTCCCCTTGGCATTGGTAGCTGCAAGCTGCTGGGACCACGATGGTGCCGGTTTTGGGGTGAGAGGAGGTTGGGGTCTGCAAAAGGCCCTTTCATTCACAAGGATCTGCTCCACGTGTGCCGTGCTCGCTACTCCAGTCTTGAGCAAGTATTCCTGCTCTGGGTTTTCCCATACATCCCACATAACTCTTCTACAGCAGTGAGGGAGCACATCTCCAGGTGCTGCTTCTCTGCTTTCAAGGTTTGTTTTGGGCAATTTGAGCAATGACAGGGTTTCAGGTGTCATGCAGGTGGGGCCTCCACAGGTCAAGAACAAGCAGGGCAGGAGGTGCAGATGCTTTCTCTTCCCGGCTTCAGCATCTGCTCCTGGTTCCCATCGCTGAGGTGGTACAGGGGTGTGCTCATGATGCTGAGCAGCTGGAACAAATGAGCTGCGTCCAAAAGCCCTGGAAAAACTTTGACTAAAGATGCCAAGGACTAATTCCATCAAATCTTTGTCCTTTGGGAATTCTTGCAGCTCATGTCGAAACAGGGGGGAGCTCTCACTTAACTCCTGCTTCTGGAGAGGGAAAGTGCCCAAAGCCTCTAATTTGGAAGCAAAACTTCCCTAGTGTGGCTTTGCCTTCCTCACAGCCACACATCCTTCCAGCCAGCTGCAGGCACATCTGCCAAGCAGAGCAAGTCCACTGCTGAGCACATCCCCTAACACATCGCATACTTGCAGGCTAGCCAGGACATGTGCACCCTCTCACTGCTCCCGAGCGGATCCAGGGCAAAGCTCAGCAGGAGATGCTATATTTGGGAAAGATCTGCTTCTTCCACAGGCTTGCACAGGACCACACTTCCAAACCTCACTGCACAGAGCGCTGCCGGCTTCATCCTGCATCTCATCCAGTGATTTGACCCTGCTCTGCCCTGGCTTCAGCCCTGCAGCAGTATCATGGAGGGGTCCTCTCTTACCAATTCAGCTCCCACTGTGCTTTTCAACAAGTGGGATGGCCACGGTCAGGCATTTTTATAGGATGAGGCATCTCTGCTTGTCCCAGATGCTTAGTGACACACTGGTATTGAGGACACTTTGCTGCCCAAGATGGATTTGGAATCAATACCACGCATCAGTGTCCCATGTCCTCCGCTAAAGCTATGGGAGGATCTGTTTCCATCTCCCCTGCAAGTGCTTTCAGGGCACTCCCTGTCATGGGACTATCCTAGCAGAAGGGACAAGGAGCATGGTTCAACCCACAGTAACAAAATCCCTTTGTGGACACAGCTCCCCAGCAATCCCACCATCACTCCCTTCAACCTGGATATAAAGTAAGGAAGAGGTATCCCAGCTCCCAGTAGCACCGCACCTCTGCTGCGTGTGGGAGCCCCAGCAAGCTCCAGCATTGCTGGATACCTGCACTGCCTGCAGGAGCACATCCGCATGCCCAGGAGGGCATCAGCAGGATATGCCATGGGGAATACAATGGGGACAGAGAGCCACCTCATCCAGCTCTCAGCTACCACAGACAGAAAAAGGGAGCAAATTTCTCATCCCTGGCAACAGGGATGTGATCAGTGCAACCAACCTTGAGGTGAGCAGTGCTGCCTGCCTGGGACAGGCACTGCCACCAGCCCCTGCGTTCCCATTGTGCGTCCCAAAGCATCCACAGACCCGGCTCTGCTACACCACAGCTGTCACAGCACGGATGTTTGCTCTGAGCAAGCTTGGATGTTTGCTGCCTCTGGTCCCTGCTCCATACATGCAAGTGCAGCTGGACTCCCTGGTACTCACGCAGCCCCTGACACCCACAAGCTGCTCTGACCCTTGCGTAGCTGTTGCACGTTGCCTGAGCTAGAGCTGGATGCTGTTTCTTTGCATTTCGGACTCAGGTGATCTCCCATTATCTTTCATGCTCAAGTGGAAAATGCCAGAGGAAAAGAGGAGAGCTCCAGGGTCCCGGCTGGGCAGCAGCCGCAAAGCTCAGCTCCTCTCCCGTCCAACCCCGCACACCCATAGAAGCAGAGGTGCCGCTTTGCAAGCCATCAACCCCCCAGCTGCTGGGAAAGTACAGATTTCTTCCTCAAACTCCGAGAGGGGATGGAAAAGCAAGGAAGAAACCAATGACACAGCAGCCTCAGCCCATCAGATGGGAGCTGGACCAGGCTCCGGCTGCCAGCACTAAGTGACAGCTCGTCCCGGCACGCTGCTGTGTGGATTTTGGACAATTTTCCATGCAAGACTCCCGCCAGCTCCCTTCTCAGCCCTGTAACACTGCCCAGAATGCCAGGAGACAGATAGAAATCAGTGCAGGCACAATACTCACATTGGGGGACTGTGTCTGTGTCTCTCCTTTGGCTCCTCTGGCTCAGTTAAGTGGTGCTCAAGGGACGGTCATCTGGGACACGGGAGACAGGAGTGAGCAGTGTGGGTGAACTCGCACAGACAATAAGCCATAATTTTTCTTTGCAGTCTGACTGGCTCTACTGGTTTGCTTTTCTTTGCCCCAGCAGCAGAAAGGAGGCTCAGCTTAGCTAAAGCTGCCCAACAGGTTCTGCTATAATACAAAAAAGTGGCAAGACCAGTATGGTGTGAACCCAGATAGAGATTTGATTGTTTTCCCATAATTACAGCTCAACCTGTGCTCTTGGTTGAAGTCAATCGCATCAGCAAACAGACCCTTTAAAATCATTCATTCACCATTCATTAAGGTGAGAATTTTTATGGTTTATATAACTTGGTTCTTTCAGAGAGAAAGAGCAAAATCAAATGTGACAGCAGCAGCATCCTACTAAATCACAGCAGCACTGCCCAGGGCACAGAAAAGCTTAGAAGAGGGGAAGGAACATGCCCAAGCTGATACAAACAGCTACTTGCCAGTGCAGGATCAAATCCTGTGGTCCTGGAATGTCTCTTGGGAGCACTTTGCAGTGGTGGGGGATGCTTTGGGGACCAATGCGGAAAGGCTGGGTGACTTGTGCTGATCCTGGCCAGCAGCCCTGGCTTAGCCTGGGATTGCCTCCCAGCTCCAGCTGCTGACACAGGCAGCTTCCACCCGGAACCGTGGGCTGGTGGAGCTGAAGGCAACACGGACACGTCCTGAGCCTTTGAAGTGCAGCTCTTTCAGCATCCCCCCCGGGAAATTGCTGGCATGGATTCCCCTGCCCAGGCTGGGCAGGAACAGCCTTCCCCCACATGCAGGGGCTGTGAAAGCAAGAGATGCATTCGCTCACCATCAGCACAGCACCAATAGAAAGCAATAAATGGTTGTTGGCTACATATCTGAGACCCAGACAACACATCCTGCTCGACTAGGAGCTGCCTGATGAGCACAGGGCCCTGCTGTGCTGGCACAACCACCTCTGAGCACAGCTCTGTACTTGGGAAGGACGCGTCCGTGTTGCTTAATAGGACACGTAAGTTGGGAGGGTGGCTTCCATGTGATATTTCCAGGGCCAGTGGATAGGAAGAGCTCCAATGGAAGGGGATTTGGAGCACAGAGGCTGAGCTCCCCTTCTGAGCTCTCCTGTGCTGCACATCCCTGGACTTCGGTCCCCAACCAACAGCTCAGCCCCTCAGCTGGTGTAAAGTCGCATCCATCCACCAGCAGCAATATCACCACACTGATTTACACCCCAGCTGCTGAGCTGGCTCCTGAGGAAAGCCCAGCACAGCTCTGAGCATCCTTGGCAGCGTTTCCCTGCAGCAATCTCACCATCCATCTGCAGCAATGCTGCTAAACAGTGGCTTTGAGCTTTGTTCCCCACACACGGACAGGTCGGGCAGGCAGGGAGCAGCCGGGGCTCCCAGGAATGCGGCTGCACGCCCTTGCTATGGAAATGGGTGGCAGGTAAACAAGCAGTGCTTGGTGAGCAGTGGTCCTCGGCAGACCTGTAGAGACTGTTTGGTGGTTGCTCTACATGCATGGAATTCCTGGCTCGTTCCTCTGCAAGAGGGACACAGCACAGGGCTAAGGAGAGGTAATTTCCACCCGAGGCTTCTCATGGGCCATCTGCAATAGGTAAAGGGAAGCTCTTGGCCTCTTTATTAATTTTCTCTTTCCTTTTGGGGTTTTAGCTTTACTGAGGGATATGGCAATTAGAGATGGGTTGCTCGATATGGTCCGGTACCTCAGGCAGATGTTTGCGGTGGTGGAATTAATGGCAACCACATGGAAGAACCTTGCTCAGACCAGCCTGGTGATATCATGGGAGTGGCATTGGGGTAACAGGGAGGTGCAGAGCTTGAGGAGATAACCCACAGCAGCCAGGCCTCAGAGCAGCAGCAGTGGGACGCGTGGCATGACCCATCGGGGTACCAGCACCGTGCCTGCCTCCAATGGAGCAGCGACTGCTCTATCTGAAGCATCTCCCACAGGGGCTTTGAGAAGGGAAGCACTAAAAGGAGAGCTTAATGGCAGTGGCTGCTTGTGGGGAGTGAGGAGACCCAAGGCAGGAGCAACTGCTTGGAAGTGCTGTGCTGGTGCACAGGAAGGCAGAATGGGCATTTCTGGGGAGCAGAAAGTGATGCACATTGAACTATTCTCTGCCTTGTCTATTGGAGATCACACAGACTGCTCACAGGAGCCAGGATTACACCAACACCTGCTCTGCTTCCAGGCTGAAAAGCCAGAAGATCTTTTTTTACACCAGTTTCTTTACAACTGGAAACTTAAATAAACTAAACTGAACTAAAACTAAAATAAAATAAACCCCCTTTTTCTAGAAGGAAAAGAAAAAAATCTTCTAAGGAAAGAAGCACAAACTCACTAATGTAACCTGGAAGTATCTGATAAAGACTGAAAGATGTCTGCAACTGGAAAACCAGCAAGACATCAGAGCATCACTGCATGGGCTCTGTAGCGCTGGGGCTGTGATGGGCAGCATGGGAGAAAGGGCCATGGGATAACTGCATCTGGGAGAAAAGCAATCCAGTCCAAAGATGGAGCTGTCTACAAATATAGCTCCTCCTCTGAGCTGATTCTGTAAACTCAGGCACATTTCCCCCTTTACAAGCACACTTCTCATCCTGCCCAATTCCAGCTGCTGCCTTTACGGCACAAGGCAAGAAGCACCTTCCCCAGGCCTCAACCTATGTGCTGGATGGGAAGGACATGATTGAAATCACAAAGGGAGCCCTGCACTCCCAAGGTAGGTCTGGGAGTTCTGGGCTGGGCTTCTTGCTCCATGGGAGCCATCTCCATCCACCACCACAACCCACCCAGCCAACGCTCAAAAGCCACCAGTCCAATAGCTGGTTGCTCTTTGCCTATAACTTGGAAGTCTAAATAGGATGCAAAGGGGGATGCTCCCTCTCCTGCTAATAGAGAAAGCAACCTTCACAGTTTGCCCACCACCTTTTTGTACCAGAGGACTTGAAAACACATTAGAAAAAAAGCAGAACTATTGGTCTGAAACCATCAACTCAATACATGAGGAAACTGTTTTGATGGTGAGAAAACACATCCCCGAGTTCATGCACACTGATCCCGTCCAGAATCAGAGGGTAAGAGTGAGTCAGGCTTTCAAGAAAAGCTGGTCACCAAAAGCAGCATCTATTATGGATATGGGTAACCTTTTACTTCACAGCTTTCAATAGAAGGGGGGAAAAATCTATTTCATAGAAGAAAGCACATTATTTGTACCTCATTGAAGGGAACTAAAGACACCCAGGAGGGATCCTCGCCTTCGGCTGGGCTGCACTACCTGAGCAACGAGCAAGGCAGAGATAGGGATCACAAGCAGGTCCATCCAAGAGCCCAGGTTACCAGACGGGTTCACGGTGACATGGGCAGAGTTGGAGACCAGCATCCCTGGGACAGGGAAGGGCAGACCCATTCATGCTGGGCTGAAATGGGCTCCAGGGCAATCAATGTGGGTGGAGGCAGCTCGGGGCTGTTAAAGCCCATTAGCACCTTTGGGGCCCTGACAAGAGCATCCTTACATCATTAGCAGCCACTTAAAGACACAGGAATCAGGCAAGCAGAGAACAGAGCCCGATGCCTAACTTTGGGGTACATCCCTGGTGCCAGCTGCAGCAGTCAGTGATGCTGGAGCCAACATCACCTGCAACAACAGCCTGGGAACTGGTGGCCCTGCAGCACGCAGCTCTCTGCCAGTTAATATAGATCCACAGGGTCCTGTTGCCATTCTGATGAGTGTTTTGAGGCCAAATAAAGTGAAATAGAAACCCAGGCTGACATCAGGAGCCAGAAGTCTCTGCCAGCTCCAGGGCAGGATGAGCAGTGGGAGAACCTGCTGCTGCTCTTGGTTGCACTGCCCTGCACAAAGGACGCCCCAGCATAAAGCTTTCTTGCCCATCCTTAATTCCATTTAGATATAAGGCAAGGTCACAGTCTCTATCCTCCACCTGCCTTGCCAAGTCCTTATCCCTGTTACAGACTGGAAATAGGCTGAAATCAGGACCTACCAGTGCAGCTTCCGTGGGGCATGCACTGCAAACAGGGACCAGAGCTCCAGATGCCGTTGGTGATCTCAGATTGGAGATCCAGCCTAAAAAATGCTCATGTACAGTTTCCTACCGCTTCTGTTTCGCTCTTGTTAACCATCATCTCAGTGCAGAAACGTTCTTCCAGGCTTGCAATCCTCATTGCTGATGTCCGGAGCTCCCTGCAGCAAGAACAAGCAGATGGATCACTTCGGCAGGACGCTGCTCTGCAGAAACAAAGGCAAAACCATAAAGAGGGGTTAATAAATGCAATCAGGCAGGGTTGCAATGAGATAACGAAGTTTTCCCCTGTCCAAACCGCCCCATCCCTCAGCGGGCAGGCTTTAGCTACCGCAGCACATATAGCAGGCAGCATCCACCAGAGGCTGCTCGATGGCTTCCGAAACACCGCCGTTGCCTTCAGCTGCCTGCGCAGGACACGGCTCCGGGTCTTGCCTGGGGCAGCATCCGTCTGTCCGCGGGCCTGGAGGGGTTCCCTGCTGAACGGACAGCGCTGGATGCTGGACCCGAGGGATGGACGCATCATCTGTGAGACCAGGGCGAGGAGGTTGCTTTCTCTGCCTTGCAATAATGGAAAAGCCCTGGAAAAGTGGGATAAAGAGAGGTCAAGCTAAGCTAGTTATAACTGGTGTTGTAAGCATTTAAATAACGCTAAATAACAAAGGCATCCTGCCTTTGTGCACTGTGGATGCACCATTTCACCCCGGATTTGTAAGGGGTAGCACAGGCTGACAAAGGGTGCAAGTGAGAGGCAGCTGCTTCAGCCCTGGAGGATTCCTATAGATCTCAGAAATCTGCTTGGAAAAACCTTGTTTAAAGGCATTACCGACCTTAAATGTCCACTACTAAAAGATACCAAACCAGATCAGCTGGGAGAAGGGCAGCCAGCGCAAGTATACTGATGGCACAGAGTAAATGCAGGGTTTATGAGAGTTTTCCTCCTTCCATCTGCTCCTGGAGAGTGTAACTCGGCTTCTCCAAGTCACCTCACTCATTTTGAAGCAAGGATTTCCCTGCTTGTGAGGCTCCTGTCATAATTAGTGAATGGGAGCAAAATCACCAAGGCAGAGGATGAACTTTGGGAAACCTCTAAACATTTAGACCCATAGCAAAGGGTATCACTTCCCAGACCTGAGAGTTTCACTTTAACACAGCAGCACTGCACCAGGGAACAGCTGTTTCTAGAAGGGATGTTTGATGTAAGGATACCAATGCTTTTTACTGCAGGTCTCTATTGAATCAAAGAACCCACCTGCATGAGATGTGGCCATGGAGGCTCCAAGTAAATGGTGAGAGCAGATAAACATGTGGTGCTCACACAGCCCAGCTCCCCAGCAGCTCTTGGCTCTGAAGCGGACAAATATCATTATTGTCCTTTGCAGATGCAGAAGTTGCCAGATTGAGAGATCACAGTGACTTGTTCAGGGTCATGGAGATCGCATTGGGTTCTGGAAGTTGCAGCTGATGCCTCATGGATGGTGGCTGTGGGCCTGCAGGGTCTTTTGTGCATCAGGGATGGATCCATCCCACAGGTGCCACTCCACTGATCCCAGCGCTGGCAAACATGCCATGTAAAACCAGCAGCACTGATCACTCAGAGATCAAGGAGCCAGATTTTTATCCTTTCACCTCTCAAAATGACGATATATTGTCCAGAATCATGCAGAAAATGGGGATATTTCCTGCAAACCCCACTCTTTCCCTTCTCTTTTGACCAGCGCTGCCAGCTCCATCCTGGACACACACACTGGTAAGATGGGCCTGCACCGCAGACATCCTCCCACTGCTGCTGCTTTGCCCTTTAGCTGTCATTATCCTCCCCATTGGAAGGAGAAGCAGATAAATCCTTCCCACACTGGCTCAATTTTCCTTCACCTTCCTGAACCTGCACCATCTGGGTTGCAAACACCCTGAGCACGTGGCTCTTGCCTTCCAAGGTGCAGAAGAGTACAAAGACATCAGCAAACTGGGTGACAGCTGATCTCAATGAAGTGCAAAAGGATGATGGAAAGGTAGCTGTCCATGTCAGGCTTTGGCACGACTTGTCTGGTCAGGAAACACACTGTAAGTTTCCATGATCCCACCTCAATTCACCTGTTCCTATCTCTGCTGCTCAGACTTTCCCAATAGCCCAATGTATGTGTATTTTATACCCTAAAATAAACCAGCCTGGCTCTGTGGACGGTGTGCTTTGCAGAGCACATGGTGCCTGGCTCCATACTGAGGATGCTGAGAACCAGGTGGGTTGTGAATCCCACTCTATCCTCATGAATCAGCCTGTTGGAACGAGCATTTCTTGAACATTAGGAAAATGCCCCTTTTTTGGCTCATCCATCTCCATGCCACCCCTTGGCTGGCAGCAGCTCAGCCCAGGCTGCATGTTCTGGGGATCACCTCTACCTCTGCCTTTCCCTCCTTCTGCAGTGAGATCAATGCAATTAGGGCTTTATTAACCATTTCCTCACAGCCCCCAAGGGATGGGGATGGGGATGGGGATGGGGATGGGGATGGGGATGGGGATGGGGATGACCCGGCAGCCTCTATCCCAGCCTGGACCAGGATGCTGAGCTTGCAGGGAGAAGGGAGCCAAGTCCATTTTCATTTTGCTTCCTCTCAGCTGAACCAGAGAGGACCCCACTGTCCTCTGACACCTCTTGGCTTTCTCTTAAACGGTCATGACCTGTGGTTTGAGAAACTCTGCACTTAACAGCCCTTCCTATCTCTTACTCCTCCATCTCTGCTCTGTCTCCTGCAATATCCATTTTCCCTCACCTCTCCCTCCTCCCCTGGCCAAAAAGCAATAAAAAATTAAGTGTGACTTTCAGAGCCAAAAATGCTTTTGGGGTTGGGGTTTTCTAAGCAGCCACTGAAGTGAAAGAAAAACCCCTCCTGTAAATTATAGTCCCATCAAAGTGTCTCCGGTTGCACAGAGTTTGGCAAATGACAGAAGATGCGAATGTGAATTGAAGCAACTCTGGTGGAAAGGCTTCTGCTATTGAGAGCTGGGCAAGGATGACAGCTCTGTATATCCTTGACAGGCTTTAAATGGTTTACCCATAACACACAACTATGTCTTTTATCCCTTTGTAATTAATTCATCAATAATATCTCAGTCTTGAAGACAAGAAAACTTATCCCAAACTCCATTTCTGGCACAGCTTCTTGGAAAGAAAGATGCTTCATTTCTCCCCTCATTTGTTCCTGATGTGTTATCTCCAGTGGGGCAGCACCTGAATGCCCAATATGCAAACCACCAAAGTGCCAAAGCTGGATTTTTTCTCATTCAGTTTCTCTCTTCTTCCCCACGGTGGGAAACCAGCACCAAAATGGTCACACCACAATAAAAAGGCAGGAAGAGGTGATTTGCCCGAGTCCAGTTGAAGTGGAAAGAGTGAATGTCAAATCAGCTGTGGAGCACCCAGTGCTACTAACCCATCACTGGTTTCTCACCAGTCTCCTGTTATCTAATGAATTTCTTCATGAAAACCAGGGAAAAAAACTAATTCTTCAGTTTGCAGTGGTCGCTGATCAACTCTTAGGCAAGCAAAAGTAGCTCTCTGCCAAATTAGGCTGCAGAAGCCCCTGGAAGATGATTCCCATAGCCTCCAAAACCAGCAGGGGAATAGGCCTGAAACGATCACTGCACTTACACAGACAAATTGCCAAGCTAGTTCTAGTGAAGTTCTGTTTTCCTTGTGGGCCAAAAGCTTTGAAAATGCAAGACTTGCCTAGTGCCTGCTTGCTGATGGGCTGTTCCATGGTGTAACACTCAAGAGTGGTGTTGTGCAATGCCACAGCTCCGGCTGTGTGAACCCGTGATTGATGGCCTTTCCTCCTGAGCACAAATAAAAGGCAACGCCATCTGATGTATTTGCAAGGATCTCTGCGAAATTCCCCTCTCCAACTGAGGAATTTCCTTTGGAAAACGTGGTTTATTTGGACCAACTTCTCTCTTGACCCATGCCAAGCGCTGTGTCCAAATCATGACTTCCCAGCTGTGGTCTTTGCAGGGTCCCTGTGCCCAGCTTGCTCCTTGCCTTGGTGGGGGAAGATGCTGAGCGAGTGTGCTCAGCACATGAGGGTGGGCAGCGGGAAAGGCTCTTTCAAACCCTCCCCTACATCTGCCTGCGTTGCTGGGAGGGTTCCAAGCGCATCCACCCCATGCCAGGTCCCCCCCGGAGCCTTATGCAATACTCCTTTTGGGAAGTATTTTAGCTTATTCCTCTCCATCACCCTTTAAAAGCAATGCCCGCTCCGTGCTCCTTGCAGAGATGAATGTGCAAATAAAAGCTGAAGGTGAAGGGCTTCACTGCCTGCCTCCATGCCTGGCCTGGCTGCTCCCAGCCCCATGATTTATGCTTTGATTTGAGAATGCCTCTTCCTGCCAGGTGATCACATGGGTCTACACATTATTTTTGCATTTGCTTTTGCCTTCTTTCGCTCCCTTCACCCCCCGTCCCTTAAAATGGGTTTCATTTTTATTAAAGCAATTTATTCCTCTGGTTGCCAAAATCTTATCAGGTTCGGCATACGTTCAGACAAGTCGTGCCTGGCAATTTTGGAAGGGGGGGGGGGGGGTGTGTTTTTTGGGAGCGAAGAAAATGAATGAAAGCAACTCCAAAAGGGCTGGAGCGAGCGTGGCCGGGGTCCAGAGCTGAGATTTCAGCTCCAGGCAAGGGTGGAGGTTAGGAGGGAGCCTGTGTGGAGCTTGGGAGGAGCAGAAAAGGGGCAAAAGTGATGGGGAGAGATATTTACACCCCCTCGAGTTATTTGCAATAGGGCTGCTGCCAATCTGGAGCTGTTGGTATTTGAAATGGCACGTCTCTCCTCTCTCTAAGGTATGTTATTGAGCATCCCGCTAAGAAACTCCTTGGAAACACCAAGGGAAGACAAATCCTTTTGGTTGATGAATTAATTTTCTCCCTTTGCTTGACCCTTCGGCCTGTGCTGCCAGCAACGTTCCCATTAGCTTCGGTGAAGTTTGCCAACATCTGCTGCGATCCAAGACCCACAGAAATCCACTGGAGCCTTTCCATGGATCTCAAGGAGCTTTGGGTCAAGTCTCCTGCCTGCGGAATGAGGCTCGGGGTATGCGCGTTGGCTGCCTGCTCGGAGCTTGCCTGTGAGTGATGAGCTGTTGAACAACGTCTTCATCTCTGGGCAGGGCTGGGAGGAGGGATGGGGATGCTAACTGGAACCAGCCTGAAGTCATTTGTTTCGCCGTGCTGTTTCCCTTCTCCTTCAGGCTCCCAGGGAGGGAAGCAGAGCTTGCAGGCTCTGTTGCCTATGAAAAGCCAGGGCTCTTCATTGTGTCAAAGCATCACAGTCCTTGAAGATGCTACCCACCTTCAAAGATCAACCCACAGCAACAGACCTCCCACCGCTGCTTTCGTGCAAACACTATGGCTCTGCTGGGAGAGGGCTGTAGCAAACACCAGGGCAAATCACAGCCAAAGAGAGTGAAATATCTCCGAACCGACAGTTTTCGAGCACTCCTTGCGAGCTAAACATGGGTTTTATCAGCATATGAGAGCTTGCAAAGATAACACTTCAAAGAAAACACGTTCTAAATACACTTTTGAAAGCCTTAAAATGTAGTTCCCTAAATGTTTGTGTTACTCGGGCAAGAGATAAAGCCAAGTGGTATTACTGAATTGTATTGGGGCTGAATATCTGCAAACTTCCCTCCTCTCCCTATCAGATGAATGGTTCACTTATTAATCTATATCTGGATACAGAAGAGCCCTTTCCCTTCTCAATAATCTTCCCCCCCCATCTCTGAGTGCTGGCTGCTTTGCTGCTCCAGCAAACATAACAAAGCGTCATGCTGACACCTTTGGAAATGTTGAGCCCTGCAAGCATCAACCTATTTTAGGCAGTGGGTCTGCCCATGCTGGCACGCATGCAGCCCTCCAACAGTTTGGGCTGGCAGCAGGATTTGGCCATTAGTGGAAGATTTTGTGCCTATTCACCCAATCTGTCCTTGGCTTGAAAGCCAACTGTGTCCCAGGTTGCATCAAAAGGAGCACTGGCCAGCACATCAAGGGAGGGCATTACCACCCTTTACGCTGCTCTCATAAGACCCCCTCGCCATCCTGCATCCAGCTCTGGGGGCCCCAACACAAGATGTAGAGAGGGGTTTTTTGCAAGGGCATGTAATAAGAAGACAAATGGGAATGGCTTTAACCTGACAAAAGGGAGATTGAAATGAGATATGAGGAAGGAATTCTTCCCTGTGAGGGTGCTGAGGCCCTGGCACAGGGTGCCCAGAGAAGCTGTGGCTGCCCCATCCCTGGCAGTGTTCAAGGCCAAGTTAGACAGGGTTTGGAGCAAGCTGCTCCATTGGAAGGTGTCCCTGCCCGTGGCAGGGGTTGGAGCTGGATGAGTTCCCAAATCATTCTATGATTCTATGACTTAGAGCATCTTTCCTGAAGCTCAATATGGGGGCAGCTGGCCGGGCATCCCAGCGACCATCACCGGTAAGTGGTGGCACATACAAGCCAGCAAAGGGACCTGTCTCTGTGGCACTGCACAGCCTCTGAGGTTTTTTATCCTATGTGAAGAGTGAGGATGAGGCCAGAAGTTTTCCGGCAGAGCTCGCAGCTCCCAGCCTTGGGCAGGTCCCCCTGGCAGCACTAATGGTCCTGGAATGGAAATCGATGGCAGTGCAAAGGCAGCACAAATTGATCCAAACTCTTGTCTGATGGACAAAAAATTCCCAGCATATCGTTCAGTGCACTTAGTCTTTAATAATTAACATTAGTATTAAGGTACTTTTTTCTCTAAACCCCCACATGCACCTTTCTCTCTATTTAAGCTGTGTAGAGCTCTTTTCAGTCTTTAGCACTTTCTTTCTCCCCAAAGAAACCCCTCTGGATGCCTTTGGGTGCCAAAAAACAAGAGTTTGGATATTTGGTTTGGATCCAGAAATGCTTCCCTGTCTCTAAGCCAAAGAAAAGGCGTTTGTCATTCTTTTGTACTGCGTAGCGCAGAGAGATGCTTTGAGAAAGGGGATAAGGGGTGGTCCAGCGTGTGCTGCGTCCTATTGCAGCCACTGTTGGCACCCTGCAACCCCAGAAAAGATCCCAGGGAGCCAGTTTCCACGCGCTATAACCTGCACGGTCTATAGGGAACCTCGATGATGACAGGGTTTGTAGGGAAGGTGACTCTACCCTGCAGAAAGTGGCTCTGAAAGCCAGGGATGGCAGCTGGAGCCTCCTGCCTGGTGGGCTGGGAGATCGAAATCAGGAGTCAACAAGGATGAAGAATGGCAGAGGCAGAAACCCTGTGTTTTCCCTCAAGGAGATGTTTTCTCTCCTTTATCTAGAGCACAAGCTATCTGGGATGTGTGTATGTTTAGCTGTCAGTGCCTGGGACACTTCACATATTCCCTTCTGCTCAGCATCCGAGGGCGAACCCAGGAAAGGCAGCGGCTGCAGCAGCAGCATCAGCAGCTCAAGAGCTTTTATGGAACCAGGGTGGTAAGCACCCATCCTTCTCCAAAAGTCCCTTTTGAAGCCAAATTTTGCGCTTGTCCAAGATCTTCTCTGGGTCCTTGTGCTCAGGATGAGTCCCCAGCATATGGTGGTGACAGAGCAGTGCTCTGGCTTGGTAAACCCAAGCCACTAAAGGTAAATAAAAGCTTAATCACTCGAGTAATCTTTCCTAATTACCAAAGAAAAGCAACTACCCTGAGCCCACCCAGAGGCTCCGGTGTCAAACACTTCTCCCTGTAGTGATTGATGCTGGGTCCCCAAAATGCAAACTGAAAGGAGCGTGGTAAGTGAATGCTGGTGGGCAGAAAGCACCATAAGGAGGTTGAGATGTACCCCAGGAGGGTACATGTCAACTTGGGGCTTTGTTTTCAGCCCTGAGCTCTTCAGCCCATGGCTGTGAGCAGTTTTTACCGAGGCAACACTGATCAGATTTTTGGCTAATGATGGCATTAAATCATCAAACAGAAAGTAATGAAGGAGAGAGCCAGAAGATCTGAAAGGGAGGAATTCAGAGGAGCAGAGGGGACCAGCCATCATCCAGGCAGGGTTGCTGAATTTATGCATGTGTTAATTAACATTTTGATTCATTAAGCATGGCTTCTTGGAAGGATTCATTGATGAGAAGCTGATTTCAGAGCTGGTGCCAAGCAGGTCCCATCCTGCCCTCGTTGTGCTGGTGTGGGATAGAAATGGCTCTTAAATGCAAATAAAAAGAGAGTGTAAGCAGAGCATGTCTGAAGGGGCAAAGCAGGAGCAGAGGCGCTTGCCCTGGCAGCCCATTGCCAGGCCACAGCACATGCCCAGGTGCTCCATGCCCTTGTTAAGTTTTGTGGGGCATTGAAACAGTTAAAAGAGGTTGATGAAATCCAGCATCTGGATTTCCCAGCCTTCATTTATATATAGAAAACACTGTACATCTTCTCCTGGATGGCATTACATGGCGTAAAGAGGTTACTGCTATAGAGATAGGGATGGCCGCATTACTCATGTGCAGCCAAGTGCTGAATCATCTGGGTCACCTTATGAGATGTCATCCGTACTTGTCATATATATTTTACATAAGGAATATTTCCAGGATGGCTTAGAGAGCATTAATATCATTTATATGTATTGCTTCTCTCATCCCTTTGCATAAAAAGCCTGGTGTAGTTTTTTGCTCTGAATCCAGCCACCTGGGACTTTTAAAAAGAGTTATAGCTCAGACATTTCAGATATCTCTAAAATGCACCTGCAACGGTTTCCTCATCCATCACTCTGCTATTATTTTAAGCTTCAAAATTCTGGGACTTCCCAAGCCTCCAAGTGAGCACTGATGTCCTCTCTCCAAGCCTCCTAGAAATTAATAACTATAATTAAGAAGGTGGACAAGCTTCTCTATGCGTGGAAATCAGCCCAAGCCACCAAGCCTTGCTATTGGACACCAGCAGAAGACCTGGCCCTAAGCTCTAGGCTAGGAAATACTGATCCAAGAATCAAAGGGACATGAGTAATTCTTCTTGAGACACTTCAGTGCCTTCTCCTTTGGCTTTTAGAGTAGGAATTACAGGGACTTATAAACACAGAAATAACCTGATTAATTCTACCTGAACGTCAAGAAACAAGGGAGGCAAGATCAGAGATTTGTACTTACTGTATCAAGGATTCGTACTTATTGTATCCAGCCTGGTTTGCCCGGCTTTTTTCCTGATCTTGCTTTTCCTTTAGGAAAAACCCCAGCCAAATTGCCCCGCTGGCAAACTGTGCCTTGAAGAAGTGCGTTTGGCCTCATGAGGATGCATCAAACTTTTGATGCTTAGCAGAAAATAAAACTATTTGCACTCCATTCGTTTCTGGAGCTCACATAAACTGCTCCCCCCAGGGCAAAGCCATGGGAAAGACTGGAAATAAAAGATAAATCCTAAACAGCAGTAAAACGTTTATCGCTTTGGGGGTTGTGAGTATTCAGCTTTTATTACTATGAAAATCAATTTACTGAGCTGGGGCTTACTGCAGAATCACAGGAGGGAAAACCTGGATTTACCCGGCATCTGTGGCTTTGATGCTTCTCCCTTCCTGTGCCCAAAAAGAGATGTGTCCCATATGGCCCCGATCTCTGCCTCCTGCCCACCATGGCTCCTCTACTGGTGACAGCCAAGCCTCCCCCTGTACAGCCTCTTTGAGGGGCTACAAGACAAGAGAGTAACTTTATATAAGGGCCTGTAGAGACAAGACAAAGGGGAATGGCTTTAACCTGCCAGAGAGGAGATTAAGATGAGCTCTTGGGCAGAAGCTCTTCCCTGTGAGGGTGCTGAGGCGCTGGCACAGGGTGCCCAGAGAAGCTGTGGCTGC
>JBCJKH010046213.1:7346-18480 GCA_039877255.1 Loriculus beryllinus | reverse complement strand
GTGTCCCTGCCCATGGCAGGGGGGTTGGAACTGGATGATCTTAAGGTCCTTTCCAACCTGAACTATTCTATGATTCTATGACATCTGTGTTCTTTATTTGTTGTAGCAAACAGCTTAGTCTTGTTTCAGGAATGTTTTGTGTAGCCCAAGTGAGGAACTCATTTTAGCTTCTAAATGCAATGCATGGCCTGTCGTCCAGCAGGTCAGACAAGGTAATTTGCTGTTCCTCCCTGACTCTGGATGCCATAAAGTTTGTTCACTGTGTCAATAGACCTGAAAGGCCTCTTCCCTCAGATTACTTTGGGTATCACCGTGCCTCCCTGTGTTTCTCTGCTGTGAGGTGTAACTCTGCATGATGGAGGTGGCTTCGTCTCGGCAAAGACATTTGCTCCCTTCTGCTGCTGTGTCATCGAGTGCCTTTACAGAAATATCCTTGACTGCTCTTATTTTCAGTGCTTCTGTTGCCTCCTTTTTCCCCAGCTGTGGCAGATTCTAGGCCAAGCGATCATGCTTTGCTCATACTTTCTGGTCACTGAGTCTCTGCTCAACCTGCCTCTAACCAGCTTCGTGCTCATTCTTGGCAAGGAAAATCACGGGCTTTCATCTGGATCGTGCTTGCACTGATACTTCGTCAAAAGTCAGGGGGAAAAAAGGTTGGTTTTGCAACGTGCTTCATGGAGACATCCTTCTCTTGAGGTCCATTCCTGCTGCCAGGCTTGCAGCTCTGTGCAGGGCGTGATTAATGAGTCCACCTGCGAGCCCATTGTTCATGAACCATCAGAAGCTGTGCCAGCAGCTTGGTGATGGATGCATTGAACCGCAAACCCAATGCGTTGTGAAATACAGTCTCAGTTCTGTACCTATAGAGGTGCACATTTGGTGAATTGGCAGAATTTACTGTTCCCAAAGATTGATCCCTGAGCTGGTAACTTTCCTTGGGGAATAAAAATAATACCTTCAAATGATGTATTTTAGAGGTGATAAAATGGTCAGGAGAGGGAGTCAGGGTTGTGGAAGTACCATCACTGCATGGACTAGCATTTCACTTTCTAATGTGTAAACTAAACCTAAATTTAACCTTTAACTCTGAACTCTCTGGTCTATAAATACCCATTCTTTTTAGCAGCCTTCGTCATAAGCTTGCAGAATGGACCAAGAATTGAAGACCTAGGACACATTTCTGTTTGGTTTGGTTTTTACAGTGGAGCAGTGAAGCGAGGACTCCATGTGCAGCGTGTCAGACACATCCAGCCCAGGGAGGAATTGCCCTGGACAGTTCCTTGTAGTAAAGCTTGGAGTTACTGCCTGGAGGAGAGTTCAGTTGTCTTGCACAAATGGCGCATGTAATTTCTGCTATCTCTAATCTCAGCTCGCTCATTTTACAATGCAGTTTGGCTGCCCTTCCAATCCATAATGAACTTGATCTCTTTTACCCTGTAAGTGAATTCTGTAGGGAAATTCCCTCCTTCTCCTTATTCTTTCAGTGAGCACAAGAAGAGAAAGGACAAATCTCTGCTGAAAGCCCCCTGATAGATCGCATCTTTTCAACACTGCTGAGCATTGTTGGCTTTTTGACCACATTCCTGCAAAATAAACCTCTGTCTCCCTTGTGATTTACAGCTCTCAGAGAAAGATAAGCCCTATGTGGATATCCAGGGCCTGACAGCCTCCACCATGGAAATCCTGCTGGACTTTGTCTATACAGAAACTGTTCACGTGACAGTAGAAAACGTCCAAGAGCTGCTCCCAGCAGCATGTCTGCTGCAGCTGAAAGGTAATTTCCAAGGATCAGCACAAATTGCACACAGTTGGTGCTGTTTAGAGATCTGCTTTGCCTGACCTTCTGGAAAAGGAAGGCAGATTGTGGGTGGCATGATATTTATAAATGCTGACGTCAAACGTGGTCTGTTGTCTTGTGCACTGTGGTCTCTTTGGTAGAGGAGCTGACTTGGGTGGAAAAGGAAGATGATAAAACAGGTTATTGTTCCATGCTTTGGGATACCGTGTTTCTGCATGAGAATTCCCAAGAGGAATTGTGGGCTGTATAGCACATAAATGTTACAGCTCAATCAACTTAAAATAATAAGCAAATCCTAGATGTCGTTTGACCTTCCGTCACGGTATGTCTGGGTCATTAACAGACTGGTTGATGTCATTGCACGTGCACCTGTGGAGATATCCCACACAAGTATCCCAAATCCCAGGCAATTATCAAAAAGACATTGGAGAAAACCCAGAAATCTGGTGGCCGTGTCCACTGACATGACATGGGTTTTGTTTAGAAGCCATGAAGCTGAGTACAACTGGCATTCGAGGCTCTTCCTAATACCAGGTATAGTTAAGTTTTGCATTCAGTAGAATAGCCAGAGATCAAAACAGCCCCGACACGTGGTCCCTCCAAAGGAATATTTGCATATGTGTTTTTGTAGTGGTTTTAAGCTTGTTATTTGAGTTGGATTTTCATTCCTGTTTAGAACTTTCTTTTCTGAAGCCCTTTCCAAAGCAGTGGATTGGGAGTAAGCATGCAGTGCTCATTCACCCCTCCGATTTTCCGTAGGTGTGAAACAAGCTTGCTGTGAGTTTCTAGAAAGCCAGCTGGATCCATCAAATTGTTTGGGCATTCGGGATTTTGCTGAGACACACAATTGTGTTGATCTAATGCAAGCTGCAGAGGTCTTCAGCCAGAAACATTTTCCAGAGGTGGTTCAGCACGAAGAGTTTATCCTCTTAAATCAAGAAGAGGTTGAAAAGCTCATCAAGTGTGATGAAATTCAGGTAAAACCTGAACAGTACCATTACTATGCAAAGCATTGACGTAAAATGTTGAAACCAGTCAGGAATTAGCCCATATTTCCCAGGTGGACTTCTCACACAGTTCTTGAATTTGAAATTTCGTTTCCACAAGCGTTTCTTGCAAGTAAGACATCACCATTAGTCACCTCTGCAGAGCTGTTGTTCCCTTGTCTCCACCTTTCCCTGGAGGAGCTTTCAGAGGTCACAGAGATGTCTCAATGCCTTCATTTCAAAAATACTCCCAAGACTTGAACTTCTCTTTGTTGGTCTTTGCATGTTACTCAGCAGCACAAGGAATGCATTTGTCATCCCAGGCATTCGGGTGTCCTCTGCTTTTACAGCAGCAGAATGTGTGATGGCACCGGCTCCTCTGGCTCTTCAGGAAGTTAGATGCAGGTTTAGTTCCTTTTGAGTTGGTTTCTGGAGGATTTTCTCTTTGGCTGGAACCTGTCAAATGCTTTTTTTAGATGTCATATGAATAAGTTGAACATTCCTTGGGAATGGGGAGGCAGCTTTTAATTGAGATGGACTTTGTAGAGAGTTGATGTTTGCTTCGGTTCTAAAAGAAGCGATTGGAGCAAACACTGTTCAGAGTTCACAGTAACATGAACTCTTAGAAGCAAACCGGTGTAAGTGATATCTTTGTGGAATTCCTGAAAAGCCAATGCAGGGGTAGCCAGGAGAGTGTTCCTGATGTATGCCTGGAAAGTCTGCCTTGAAAGTGGCCTTCAGCCAAGCTGTCATCCTCTTGTTAATAAACCTGCTTGAGAAAGAGCATGTGAAAGACCTGGTGCTGGCTGAGGTCAGCAGTGGAGGAAGGCTGAGTGTGTTTGGGCCTTAGCAAGCCACAGCTTTAATGCTGACAAGGTCTGAGCTTATGTGGCTTGTGCTGAGTCCTGACATAACACTTGTGGACTGTGCAGGGGAAATAATGAGGAACTTCAGAACAACCCAGCCAAACTGATGGGATGATCTGCACAGGCAAAGTAAAATCCATTGTGGATTGGAAGAGTTGATTCAGGCCTTGCAGGCACCCCGTGAGGTGTGCAGTACAAATGCCTTAGCTGTTGCTGTGGCAGTGCAGAGGTGATGTGCTGTGTCAGAGGGTACTGAGGGAGCACACTCGCAAAATCTCCTGGCTGGGTGAGAAATGTAGTGGCAGGTCCTGACAGGGACACTGTGTGTTGTGTTATAGATCGTGTGTCAGAAGAGAAATGATTTCATGGGCAACAAAACCATGGAATACATCAGAGAACAGTTGAGGAGGGAGGAAAACGATGTGGGATTGTTGCATGTAAGAAGTGAGAGAAATGGGAAATACTGAAGAACTCTGCTCTCCTTCTGTGAGCTCTAATTGTCCTTTCCCTGTAATTCAGATAAAAAAAAGGCCATGTCAGATTACACTGTAACAAATATAAATCAGTGGCTTGGAAGGATTGAGCCACAGAGGTGGCTCCCTGCTTCAGAACATTTGGCAACAGACAGCTTCAAACTGAACCTCAGAGTGGACCAGTTATGTATTGGTGGGAAGGCTCAATCCTCTTACTACAGTCTTTCCTTTTACTTCGTATTTAATAGCAGTTAGCCTCATGATAATAAATTCGTGGCTCATTTGCTTTTACATTGGGTGATCTGAAGATGTGCAAAAAGCAAACCAAGCCTAAATAATATATTACAGAGTTTTTTACAGGTTTTAGCTCTTGGTATTCAGAGATATCCAGAGCACCGGAGGTTCTTTGAAAGCATCACATTGAGATGGTTTAGTCAGCGTGATTCCTGGCTGTGGTGGAAGCACCAGCATGTGCTGGTCCTAAATGGAGAAAGAAATAAACTAGTCACAGAACAAAATAAACAGGAGAAATAAACAGCAACATTCATGCCCTGGGGTTCTCCCCTCTGAAATCCAGTTGTTTATGGTTCCTTAAATGTGGATTAAATATTAAAGAAGCCTCAAACTTGAAGTCAATGGGGATGGTTCAGGCATTAAAGGGGCAGAGTGTGGGCATGGGGCTGCAGGGCAAGCAAGACCCTGCTCCATGTAAATGAACTGTGATTCTGATCATCTTTATGGTAGAACTTTGCATTGTGCAGGACCATAACTCCTGCTCCAGTGAGAACTCGGGGGAGCTGCCCTGTGAGTTACTGCACTCCCCCAGCAGTGAGTGATGGCTCCCAGCTTCTGGCTCTGCTGCATGCACACCATGCAGCTCACTTCTGTGGCACTCGTGCTGCCAGCCATTGATTAGGGCTGTAGGGAAAAAAAACGCCGTTTTAAGGGAAAGAAAATAAGGGCATTTCATAGGGTTTGTAAATGCAGCTCATGGGGATTGCCACAACAGACTCATCATTGAAACGTCCCGCTCTCTTGCTGGCCATGGAGCAGCACCAGCAGCCTGGAAGCTGTCAGGTCCATGGCAGCAGCTGAAGTGCTGCCCTGCAGTCTGAACAGTGTGCCTCCTCTTCCCAGGTGGACTCTGAAGAGCCCGTTTTTGAGGCAGTTATCAACTGGGTGAAGCACTCGAAAAAGGAGCGGGAGGCGTCACTGCCGGAGCTGCTGCAGTACGTGCGCATGCCGCTGCTCACCCCCCGCTACATCACAGACGTCATCGACACCGAGGTACCCGCAGCCAGGAGCCAAGCAGCATCCGTGCTCCTTGCTTAGGCTCCTGCTGTCCTAACGGAACGTGTTAGAAGCTGCTTTCTCTGCTCATGCTTTTTTGATGCCGGCACTGTGGAGTTGGCCCTTTCAGCTGGAGTGCCCACTGGTTTGCTGTGCCTGCAGTTGCAGCATCCTGGTTTTTAGCTGGGAGGGTGTCCTATCCAGAGCAATTAGTTGTCTCCTCTGATATATGTAGCATCTTTCTGTTGTCATCCTTTATAGTTTCTAACAAGTGCCTTCTGCCCTTTATTCACAAGTGCTAGTAGGTCTCCTCTAGGCTGAAAGCTGTTGGCATGCAATCCTAGGGAGGAATCAGAAATTGGTTTAGGTCATCAGGAATTGGTTTAGGTGCAGATGGCATGTACCTGTGAATGAGGACAGCAGCTAAGGCTCAGGGCCAACACACAACTAAGAGCCATATCTAACACTGCTTCTTTGTGGGGTTGGGGTGTTGCAGGGGCAAACCAAAATGTAGGTGATGATAAGAGATAATGAAGCTTTTGCAATGGAAATTTAACTCCCAAACAGGAAGTGATGCTGGCCCTGTGCAAGGTTTGACAGGAAGGCATGGGGAAATTCAAACCAGCGTTCTGGTTTGATGGTGATGTGAGGGAATCAGTGGTTACTAGCCCACATCACCTGACAAGTGCTGAGTGTTCAATGACAGACTTCTCTACATAGAGAAACGGCTGATTTAGTAACATTCATCTCTAATGTGATGGCCTTTTCAGATGTTCTTAAATAAGAACAGCTAACAGGCTGTTAAGTTCTGCTAGGGCTAAAACGTGTTTAATCAGATAGTTATGGTCCACAGTAAACTGAAATTGAAGCTAATGCAGAAGAGACTGGGACCAAAACAAGCAGATCTGTTCCAAAACCAGCCTAAGGTTCTGTGTATACAGGACCTCAGCTTTCTTAGTGCACGAGATGGCCTTTCCAGCCTGGAGGTGACACACAGTGATGGGACACCATTATCTCAGAGCAGCACAGAGGGGAGTGTTGGCCCCGTATGGCATCATCTGTGCTGAGCACCCTGCCTGCCTTGCACAAGCACTGAGAACTTGTGAAAATAGATCTTAACTTACTCCAGCAGCCACATATAGCACCAAACACCCAAAGGGAACCAAACGGTGCACATTCAGGGGAGGTTGGTCCAGGCCCTCAGCCAGGAAGGGAATTACATGGCATTATGCAGGGAGATGAGCCTGTCCTTGGGCTGCAGTGCCCCCAGCTTCTTTAAAAGAAGTCCTTACTTCTGCTGTTGTTGCTTCATAGTTACACTTTCCATGTGCCCATGGATCAAGCTAATACATCCAGCTGAACTGCTTCATTGTGCTGTGCTCCTTGTCTCTTCTTTGATGGCAGGTATATACTGAGAGTTGAGTGTGCAGGGCACATCCAGCCAAGCTGATTTCAGGTGTGGTTTCACTGCCAGTCCTCCTTTTCAGGTGTACTTCTGCTGGCTTTAAATGTAGCAGAAGTGGCTTTTCCTTTATTTTCCAGTATAGTTATTTTCATTATGGAACCTGCAGTGCCAGACTTTATGTGAGAATTGACCCATAACCTTTCAGCTGCAGTCCAGTCTTTGCATTTCGCTGCGTGCGGTGTTTGCACCGTGACACTACCAGCAACAGCCTGCACTCAAGTCGTTTTTATGCTGTCTGAACTGATGAGAATTGGCTTTAGGACAGCTCCTCTGAGGGATCTTAAAATACCTCCCATGTACCAGTGACTCATGTTTTCCCTCAGCCGTTCATACGATGCAGTCTGCAGTGCAGAGACCTCGTAGATGAAGCGAAGAAATTCCACCTTCGGCCCGAGCTCCGGAGTCAGATGCAAGGACCTAGGACAAGAGCACGTCTAGGTGAGCAGCAAAGGTCACTGCGAAGGTCTGGGGCACTGGCAGGTGTTGTGTTCTGCGCCATGTCTGGTGCCTTGTGATTGTGCTGAAGTGCTTCACAGCAGTAACCTGTGTCAATGCACCATCCCCAGTGGTACAGAAAGGGGCCTGGAGCAAAGGACAGAGGTGTGTTTGTTTTCAGAGCACATTCCTTAGTTGCCTTTAATCCCAGGCCTCTGAAATCCCAGTTTCCTGGGTTGCTGATGCCTGGAGATAGGTCTGTCTTGGTATGCAGCTGTCCAAGAAATATGGAAAGTTTCTTCCTGCCTATCAGTGTCAGAAACAAAAAGAGCTGTGAGGTGAGAGGCAGCTGTGTTACACTGAAGATTCATTTTCAGCAGAGAATCTGAGAGGAAAAAGCCCAGGGAAGGAGATGGAGAGATCCCTCTTTCCCTGCAGAGGTACTGCATGCCTCCTGGTCTGGTGGGAACATCCTGCATTGGTTTCAGTGACAGTTCAGCTCAAGCTGTCATTTTAGAAGGACACATTTCATTCTGTTCTAGTTGAAATGCTTCACCTGATAAAGGGGACATCCCAAAACTGGTTTATTATTTAACTGTGCAGGTAAAAACTGTTGCATCCCATTGCTAAGGTTCATCTTCTGGATTCAGCCCTACCGTTTTTAATTGATTCCATACCATCTGCTGTCAGCAGTGCTCTCTCCATGTGTCACCTATAAACTCTGATCAAGTTATGTATTAACTTTCTATGGGAGAAACTGAAATGACTGCACTTCAGCTGGCCCAAGGGATGCTCAGCAGGTTTTACAGCTGTGATAGAAGCCTACCTTCAAGGCAGTCATTACATGGGAAGTTAAAGCTCTTCAGGTCACAAGTATTATTTAACAATCACAGAGAAAATAAGAACTTGGGGACCATCTTGGAGAAGAGAAAGGAAAGGGAAGGCCCCTCTGAAATAAAGAACATAAGAATCAGTTTGACTGGCTTCTCAATGAAGTGGGGAACTAAGGTGCCATCTGGTCTGGATGTCACTTGTAAATGAGGGGAAAAGGCCTTGTTTAGTGAGGAGGCTGCAGGGAAGCAGCCATCCTCCTTCAGCTTTCATGGGATGGGAAGAGGTTTGGGAAAAGTGGGGGAAAGAATACAAAGGAAATTACAGCCAAGCCAATGTCAGCACCTGACTTAGCCAGCTTGTCTTCCCAAAGTGCCTCTTATACTGGGAGGAACAGCCCTGGAGCAGAAAGCTCCTAAAACCTGAGTTAGTCCTGCTGCCATGCACCCTGGAAGAGTTTCTCTCTTTTCTTCCCTGCTGAGGATACAAGTGTCCAAGTGCCCATAGCCAGGTTAGGTGCCTGCTTCAGAGTATTGATGAAAACAGGGATTTAGAGGCAGCTTGTCACCCCAAGGAAGGATGAGTGTTTCTTCACGTGATTCCCTTTGGTTGTGAAGGGATTGACTTGACTTTGCTCTCCCTCTTTGCTCTAGGAGCTAATGAAGTCCTGCTTGTGATCGGCGGCTTTGGCAGCCAGCAGTCACCTATTGATGTAGTGGAGAAGTACGACCCGAAGACTCAGGAGTGGAGTTTCTTGCCAGTAAGGGACCATTTTTGACCACCACTGTCTGTGCTCAGACACTGCTGCAGCAGCAGCAGCAATATAGCATTCCCCATTGGGCTGTCCTTCATGTTCTGCTTAGGGTTTCTGCCATAAATCCTTTGGAGTTGCTGTGGTTTACATAGCAAATGCTGAAACCACATTTGGAGATTTGCTAAATCAGTTTTGTGTGAGGGGTGGTTGTCGTGTTTCTAATCAGATGAGCCTACAGAGAACCACATTCTGTTGTGGGAGTGAGACTTCTCATGTTTCTTATTGAAGGGTTGTGAAGCTTTAAGGTTAGTGATAATAATTGAAATGTCACTAGGAATAGGATACTTTCAGGCAGGCTGCAGGATCTCTCTGGTCCCTTTGTTTCTGAGCATAATGGGGGATAGTATGGAAGAGAGGATTCCTGCACTGAAGAGCATCTTGGACTGAATTTAAAATCACCTTTATCTGTGTGAAATGGTGGAGAACTGCTGCTTCTTTAATATTGCTAATCCAATGTCACTTGAGAGCCAAGAAGTCTGTTACGTTTTTGGAGGCTAAAAGCTTCAGGTATTCCGAGTCTCCAGGGTTTCCTATGAACAGCCTCTGCAGGGAGCCAGTGGGAGGCCCACGAGCCTCCAAGGTGCATCAAAGATTCAGTAGCAGCATAAATGACACCTAATGCAAAACATTTCAGTGCAGAGGGACCCGACCGTGAGAAGTGCACATGGCAGAGGCAGAGGAGGGCAGGCACAGTCGCTGAAGGCTGTATCCTTTAACCCCAGCGTGCTGTTTGCCTCTGTGGTCGTGGACTGCAGGAGCAGCCCTGCGTCTCCCTGCATCCCTGGGATCTCCACTCCTTGACCCGTTTGTTCCTGTGCTGTTGCAGAGCATCACCCGTAAGAGGCGCTACGTTGCCACAGTGTCCCTGCACGATCGCATCTATGTGATCGGGGGGTACGACGGTCGCTCTCGGCTCAGCTCGGTGGAGTGCTTGGATTACACCTCAGATGAGGATGGGATCTGGTACTCCGTGGCTCCGATGAACGTACGGCGAGGCCTGGCAGGAGCCACCACCCTCGGAGGTACGTGCTGGTCACCAGAGTGACAGGGCAGCACAGCCCGTGCCGTTCTCATCCTGAAAGGCCCTGAGCTGGTACATGCGGAGTGGGCTGGCCCCCAGGGAGGAGGTGAGTCTGAAATGCTCATCAGGTGGAGGAGCAGTACAAGTGGGAAACTTGCCCACGTATCCTGAGAGGAGCTCTGCCTCCGCTTCGTTCTTATGGCGTGTGTCTGTGCATCAGGGGACAGGAACGCTGGGATTATGGAGTGGGAAGCACTCAGGGTGGCTGATGGTGTCGTGTGTTACTGAGCACAGGACACCGAGTACAGCAATAACCACCCAGCACCCGAGAGAGGCTGAAACTGGAGCGTCTGCAGAGAAGGATTCTTAGGGCTCTGGGGAGGTGCTGACGTGCCAACAGCAATAGGCAGGGTTTGGCCATGGCAGTGTTTCAGTGGGTTCTGAAGCATGAAAAATCTAACTGGGGGGGGGGGGTTAGGGGGGGTGCACGTTCTATTTCATCATTAGAAAGAAGCAGATTTAAGGGCCAGATGGGTTTGTTGTTTGTTTGGCCTGTGAGCAGGCTAATGCAGTGAGCTAGGGTGGGGAGTCTGCGTTTGCTTGGGTTCGAAGCGTGCCAAGATCTGCAGTTGCTCCTGTGTCCTGCAGTCCCCGGTGTAGTTTCGCTCCACCTGTGAGGGCCTTCTTGCTCCACGTGCATGTTTGCTGCTTGACTCGCTGAGTCCGAGCCCTGTCCAACGTTGCAGACATGATCTATGTGTCCGGTGGGTTTGACGGCAGCCGGCGGCACACCAGTATGGAACGCTACGACCCGAACATCGATCAGTGGAGTATGCTGGGAGACATGCAGACAGCACGGGAAGGTGCGGGGCTTGTTGTAGCTAATGGAGTTATCTACTGCCTCGGTAGGTACCCGCAGGGCCTCTGGGCGTTCTGCAAACACTTGCTGACAGTACAGGGCTGTCTGGGGTGCCGGGTGTGGGATAGAAGAGAAGGTTTGAACTGACACGGCTCTGTCAGGGAGTGCAGCCTGTTACCATCGCAGTGGCTTAGACTGGAGCTGCCATATACCCACAGTAGAGTCATAGAATCGTTAGGGTTGGAAAGGACCTTAAGATCATCCAGTTCCAACCCCCCTGCCATAGGCAGGGACAC
>JBCJKH010046211.1:3125-13465 GCA_039877255.1 Loriculus beryllinus | reverse complement strand
TTTTTTTTTTTTCCCCCAAAAGGAAAAAAGAAAGAAAAACGACTTTTCCTTTGGGTTTTTCCTTTTTTTCCCCCCCCCCCCCCCCCCCAGTTTATGTGGTGCAGACCAGCCCACAACAATCAAACCAGAACCATTAGTGTATAGTCTAGTCTTGCTGTGACTAATAGGATGATTGGTTGTATAGCTTCTTTATGGTTGTTCATTATATCACCCTTACATAAAGTAATTTAATTTCAGTGGGATAATTAGGGTATTTCTAATCTAACTGATAGTCTGAATGAAATGAGATTCTCAGAGGGAGATTTGTGTACCAGGAGATTGGTGACCTTCGCCCCCAATTTTCACACAATGTATTAAGCTGACAGCCTTACTTCCAAGCCCTGCTGCACCAGCTCTTCACCACTTGTGCAGATCTATGTGATACAGACAGCAACACTGAATGAGGTTCTTCTACCCAAAATCCTATTAAAGGAAACTGCAATATTTTATCTAAATTACAGAAAAATAATCAAGGCCATCAATCACTAGTTGAAAATGCAGCACTATTAGTAATCCGCCATGTAAAGCAGGCAACTAAATTCTTGATTTTGGAGTGTGCCTTAGAAGACAACGTCAAGCGTATACAACATTCACTTGATCAACACCTACAGTTTCATAAGTACTGAAAACTTCCTCCTCCTCAGTTTTCTGGAAACACACAAAAGTTGAAAAAGCTACTTCTGTGCCATTGGCAAACTGAATCAATGCTATATTGTGTTTATGAACAGAGAAACTAGGGTTTTCTACCTGTTGCTGTAATCTGTAGCTGTCAAGCAGACCAGACTACCTGGCTGATGAACAGGCAAAGTCTTCCACTTTTTCCCCTCTCACTTACATCCCAGCACCTTTCTTTCTGTTTTCTGAAAGCTGACATATTCCTTCCCTACATCTGTATGATACTGTCCTGGCTAAGAGGAATCCAACTCTGAAAGCAGCAAGAATCTTTTTCCTTCAGTTTCCTTCATCCCTGCAGTTACACATTCCTCTGTTGATCCTTGTCTTTACAAAAGATGATAGCCTTAAATACCAGAAGCCTTCATCCACAGACCTTTGAAATAATTTCCGTGTGATGAGTAAACATCTCCAACCTCAACAGCTTAGCCTTTAATCCGAAGAGCTAGCAGAATTTTAAAAGGCCTTAAGAGCTGAGGAAAACACTTTGCTCTGTCACAGTTTATTTTTAGTGTTCCAATATTTGATCTAAAGACAGCCAGTAAGTTATATGAGCTTTCATGCGTCTGTGTCTCAGACTAACAGAAACAGCTCAAGAGGGGGACTGAACATATCACTCACAGTCTCTTCTAAATACACAACAAAATCTAGTATACAGCAAAGTCAGAGCTCCCACTAACTTGAAAAGCATAACAATTTCACCTACAGTTCTATAGTCACACAAATAATCAAACGTCAAATGGATATAGTGTATATATACACATTTAGCAAGTGTATGTATATATACACACATATACAAAACTATTAACCTGTTTCCTATTTCAGCATAACAACAAAGAATAATTTCATGAAAGCATGTACGCTTGTCTGAAAACACCCTCAACATTTACACTTGAGCATGGAGGAAAATCTATAATTTATAGTATTTATACCTCAATGCTTAAAACAAACTTCATACAGAGCTAATTCTTCTCAAGCAATTATTCTGCAAGCTCCAACTTTTTAAAGGGAGGTACATTATTGTATCCCTCTAGGAGCTGCCATATTTTATGTACAAGCTAGACGAGAGCTATAAGGACAACCTGATGTGGAAGAGAGAAAAAATGAGCTGTTAAACATTTGGCCAATAAGGCACATCTGAAACCTGGCTACTCCTACAGCCCTTGTACACAATTTCAGAGAAGTTCCATGTATCATTGAGCCTTCATACAAGTTGAAGGTGCTCTGCAGTTCCCAAATGGTGTTTCACTGCCTCATTTGAGCTCATCCGTTGTTCCTAAAGAGACACTCAAATACTTTAGATCAATAACAGAAAATTACCTTTTTCTGTAACTAAGAGAAAGAGCACATAAAAATCATCTCCCTTCCCTTTAAATTTGTGTATACACACATATATATATTTATTCTTAGTACAGTTGGAGTGACAGATTGCTACGGTATAGCGCGTCGGGGAAAGACACATCTACTTTCAGATATTTTTCAGCAACATTCAAACCAAAACATTCACAATGATGTACTTCAATCACAAGAAACCTTATTAAAGCTACATTTTTAAAAGCTACAACTGCTATACAAAGACATTATCATAGAATTGCTTCATTTCTTACCCATTATGTTACTGCCACCAAATAAAATACTTCAATTAAAATCCAGACTGTTCCAGGAAGTCTTGAACTAGCATCACTGTCAATGTTGTTTGGAGGTGGAGGACAGAAAAACAGAAGGAAACAAAAACAAACCCCAAAGAAGCAGAACTTCTATGAAAAATACCCTTAAAGTTTACTAATTGAGTAATCCAGGAACATTTTTGCTTTATCATTCTACCTTTTTTTCCCCCTGAGTTTTATTTAGATGCAGAGGATGTGTCTTGCCCTTAAAAGCTACACAATATTTAAGTGCTCTCTAAAACTACTCCAGTATTAGGCCTCCAAAGAAAACTGCAAATCATACATAGCTTGGTGTAATTTATTCAGCACTTAAAGCACTCGAGATTCTCCAAGAAGGGGTTATCTATATAGAGCGGTTTGGGTTGGAAAGGATCTTAAGGTCATGCAGTTCCAACTCCCCAGCCATGGGCAGGGACAACTCACACTAGACCATGTCACCCAAGGTTCTGCCCAAACTAGCCTTAACACTGCCAGAGGTGGAGCATTTACCACCTCTCTGGACAGCCTGCTCCAGTGCCTCACCACTCTCACAGTAAAGAATTTCTTCCTTATATCTAACCTGAACTTTCCTTGTTTAAATTTAAACCCATTACCCCTTGTCCTATTGCCACAGTCCCTTGAAGAGTCCCTCTCCAGCATCCATGTAGGCCCCCTTCAGATGTTGGAAGGCTGCTATAATGTGTATAAAACTCATTAACTACACAATAAACTCTGCCACCACGTTTTGGCACAAACCATGTACCTAAATGAAGACCAATTTTCCAGCAGTACAACAAAAACACAAGTTTTAAACAGACATATATACAGTTCACTACCGAATTCATACACTATTCATGCTTTATGCCATATCATTGCCTTGCTATTTTTTCCCTAGGAACAGGAATTGTTTACCTTGTTTCATCTATTTCTATTGTCTCCACTGATTACCAGCATCACATTTCCAGGGTAAACAAGGTGAAAAGCCCCTTCTCTTCCCCACTTCCTGTCAGGAGGGTTTAAAGCAATGTAGGCCTCCCAATAAGTTTTCTAATGTAGATAAGCAGGGCTAAGATATCTGACAGCTGTTTCACGCTCTTCATCATCATCTGAAACAATCAGTACGCATTAGAGAGTACTTTTCCCTTTACAAAGGTGATAATTAGATAACAAGCTGAGATTAAAGTAATTACAGTCAGACAGCTGGCGAGGCAGCACAGTCATGTTGAAATATTGTTGATACTTCAGCATCTGGTTCTAATAACAGCACAGGCGAAAAGATTTTACATTAATTACAGCACATAATTTAATATAAACATATTTAATTACAATTGATGAGCGATAAACTGTTCAAGAATAACTTAACCCCTTACACATGTCAAAATGATTGGAACTTCATATATATCTTTCCAATTCAGGAGCAAGCCACAGTTGGTAGGAAAGGTTAGGAATCTCTGTTTTTAAGAAAGAGCTCTAACGGGAAAGGAAAATTATTGAGATGTTATTTAAGTCTAATTCAAAACTATGTTCTAACTGACAGCATACTACAAAATTCAGGACCAGCACCAGTAAGATAGCTAGACAGAACTGCAGCTAAGCCCAAAATTGCTCTCTCAAAAATTCCATCACAATTGCCACCCTACCCTGAGGTGCCTGTAGAGTTTTCCCAAAGATGCTCTCAGTTCCTCTGATCTTATCAAAGCTAGGCAATACAGAGCCTCTGCTCCTTCCTAAATCACTTTGTATCCAGATACAAGGGCCTGCTCCAAGAGTGCAAGGGACATAAGTGCCCTTCTATGTATTTGAAATAATCATTGGATAAGACACCAAACAGCCCTAACAGTGTAGCTGGTAGGCCCTCAAAGGCACTGGCCCTAACCGTTACCTTCCTTCATCATACTCTGCTACTCCTCTCTGAATGGACAACACTGGTTTCTTGTACATGACTTATTTGTGAGAAAGAAGATCCCAACAGGATCGCTACAGCTTGAAACATTATGTTGGCAACAAATGGTAAAAATAAGACAAGCTAACCCCTCTGACAAAAAGGATGAAACAAAGCCTGATTTCTTGGGAACACATTTCGCTCAAAGTGTAAGAATCCTAGAGGTTACCTGGTCTCCTTATGCCCCTCTTTTGCAATTCCATTCATAGGAAGGGTCACTCCTTGCTTCTCTTCTCCAGTCAGGAACATATGCTCCAGCCCTTCCAAGCAGAAGCATGGCTGTACCTTCCATGAAAACAGAGAACACCACAAGGACACCTCACAGCCTCAGGCCTCCTCTCCTATCATGGTCTGGCCATGCATGTGCATGAAAAAAATTACTGCCTTTGAATTCTTTGTGCCTTAACTAAGTCTCTCTTTGCAGGAATATTTTCATGTTGACACCTGACAAAGCCAAAGCTTCGTATCTAACACTTATTTAAAAAAAAAAATAAAGATAAAAAAATAAGAAAGCAAGAGAGGCTGGGTATGCTGTGATCCTGAAGACAACATGTGACATGAGTAGTAAAAATGGAGAAATGTGCACTAATGACAATGGGGAGCACTTTAATGTACATATTAAGCCAAATGGGTATCAGCATTGGTTTTCCCGGAGAAATCAAGTCAAAAAGGTGGAATTAAGATGATCTTAAAAGACAACAAATGCCCTCTATTGTGATTTAGCTCTTTTAAAAATGTCTTTTTTTTTCTCACTGTCTTCAAACAGGCAAGAAGGAAACAAGCCTTCTGCCTTGAGAGAAATGGGAAATCTAGGCCTAAAGCAAAGGTGCACACAAGCCCAATTCTATTTCCCAGACCAACCACCCTTACAGTTAAATGCAGAATACAGAATCCTTGTGTATCACACCTTACCTAGCACTGACCCTTGGCATCTGCAGTGCACAGCCTACACAGTGTTTAAACAGTTCTGGTGGACGGACCTCACAGTGTGCCCAGCCAGCTACAGCATTTCTGGCAAGACTGTAAAGCCATCTTTTTTTGAGCCTGCTCCCGCAATCCCCACTCAGAATAGAACAGGCATCTAATGTATCACATCATTAACTATGGAGCTACAGAGGCACAAAGAAAACAAGGGAGGAGATCCTGTGAGGTGGTATCTTTTAAAAAAAAAAAAAAAAAGTAAAAGGATACACTTTAACATTAAACTTGAGAGAATACCAGAGAGGATGATCAGGGATTTTAGTCCTACGACTAAAATGATTGCATATCCCTTAGAGGTAGTGGGTCAGCAAAGAGAATCATAGAATAGTTATGAATATCTTTTGCGATTTGATGAGCAATTTCAATTTTTGTTTAAGAGCTTCTATACAATTCTAGTCCTTTCTTTCAACTATTCCCGGATTACTATATTGGATTTCTTCAAAATAATCAACGTTCTTCACTTTGTACCAATATTCTTTAGCAGCTTATATTACACCTCCGTGGGTAATGATATATAGAAACTCTGCAGCATTTCTGTTCTGTGAAACAAACAGCTGCCATTAATGTGTTGCTCAAAATAACAAGTCCTTTGGAAAGGTTTGCCGAAAAACCGAGTAGGCTGCAGTACAATTAATTCAAGAGAAATCATGAAGAGTTTAATTTTCTGCACACCTCTTTCCTTATTTTCTAATCATTCATGTTATATTTCTGGACAAGTGAGTCATTCCACAGATAAAGCCAAATAAAGTACAGCAAGTGCTACTTACTTTAATTCCTATAGTCAAAGAGTAGTTATTAGCTTATTTTCCATTTTATTTACTCTTCTGATTCAAGAAGATTCTTCTCAATTTTAATTTGTAAAAAAAAAAATCTTATCACAAACATTATTTTTCTGTGTTTGTGGCAGAAGAACTCTACATTTTTATTCTTGTCTTTGCAATTCAGCACCATCGGTGATGTCAACAGAACTATGACAGTAACTTGTTGCATCACAACAGCTCATTAAATCATTTTCTTTGCAAGGTCTTCATTCAGCACTACAAAGAAGTTCTGAAATAATTTTAAACATTTTAAGCTTCCTTGAGGTAAAAATAATCTCAAGAAAAAGAGTACCATCAAGGGAGACCAATTTAGTTGAGGACAAATATTAAGTGATTAGTTTATTATCGCTTCAAAGTTTCCATTATTAGGACTTAAACCTGAGCAATAAATCCCCCAACATGTGTCAAAAATGCTTTCCAGATAATACTTCCACAGAAAGACTAAATTCATGGCCTGAGCAAACTGACAGTTTTGATGAGCAAACTTGGATGAACTGCTTTTTCTTGACCTCAGTTTATTGTCATTATGTGAATTTCTGTGTTGTGTTGAATCTGGAAGGTTAAATCTACTCAGTTATGCTGTTGGAGTTACAGCTTCGCCAACTGTACTTACTCTTGTGAACTACAACCAGTCAAAATCAAAACAAAATTCTATTTCAGACATGCAGGTGAGGTCTCCAAAAACATTTCTGCCATCACTGCCAGTGTCCTCAGGGCATAGGGAGAAAAGGAATAGATGTTGCTGGTACACAGCAAGCACTTGACTTCATTTACTCTCTGCAAATGCACCGGCCATTTCCCCGACAACTGATAATTTGTACATAACTTACACAGCTAGCTTCACCCAGCAAGACCACAGGAGGAAAGGGCATATCTTTAGCTTGAAGTGACTGATGCAAAATATACACTAACTTTCCTCAGATTTTCTGTTGACCTCAGAAAATGATGTAACTTCACTGTTCTTCATAGTGTTCCCTGTAGCAAGTAGAAGCTCTGATGTGCTAAACAAAGAGAAAGGGTATCAGGACTCATGCATTACTCAATTTCAGCATTTTCTCTCGCTACCTAGAACCACTGTGGCCTTACCCTAAACTCACAACAGCCCCCAGCCTCATGACAGGCAACATGCTGCAGTACAGAGCTACGTTACTGCAAACTTCAGCTTGAAATGGGAGACAGATACTAACCAAGGCAGAAGAAGAGATAGTGGGGAGGGAAGGGAAAAAAGACACTTCATGTCTTTCAACCTTGGTCATAATTATCTTAAGAAACAAGCCACAGGTTATCTTTTCAGAAGAGATTCACATCAAAAGAACCTCATTTTCATTCTTCACTTTAAGACTTAAAATTCACTAGCTCCAAAAAAAGTAGTTAAAAATCTATTTACAGGTTAAGATCACTCACACTACTTCATTTTAGACCTGAGCTTCCATGCAGCGTTAGGGCAGGGAGGCCTCTAAGGGTGAAAGTATCTGTACTATATGGTCAGTTGTGCTGTGCAGATTCAGCACTCTTGGCTTTATGAGCACAGATATATATACACAGAAGTTGAGTGTGCACTGCTGCTTCATGATAGACAATCACACCTTAGTAAAGGATGGTACATGAAAATGTCTTCCATACTACCTGGATTTTACTTGTTGTACAATTTAATATTCATAAACAAGAAATGTTTTCATTAACATTTTCTGTTTTAATGGTGCAATATCCCTTTACCTTACAAAATTTTAAAAGGCTGTCTTCTGTAGGGGAAAAAAAAAATAAAAATTGTACAATAATTAAGGAAACATGTTTTACACCACCTAGTTCCAACAGGTTATGCTTTCCTTTATGGTAGACAGCCAGTTAAAAGCAGAGATGTTGAGAAACTCCCTTGCAGTACATGTGAAGTCCTCTGTTTTGTAATATGGGGCCTTTTAGCACAGGAGACAAAAGTAAATGCTACATATGACCACCAGAACTGCTCCACAGCCAATTAAATCACTCATCTCAAACTTCATTCCTAAATCTTGTGTAAACAGTGGCTGGTCTGTTTTCATGGAGTACCATATGCCACATATCTGTTTAACTGTACATCAACTACCCTGAGTGTTTCTATATGAGCTATGAATGTAGTAGAGATCCACACATGGGCTATGATAATTCAGATTTTTGTGGCCATACCTTAGCCAGATCTACCATATGAAACAACATGACATATACAACAAAACGTTTTGCTGTGTGCCTTTCTGGGTTGTTTTTAAACCAAATAAATCAATTGACCCTGCTTAGACAACAGACATCTGCGGAGATACAAAGCAGCTCTTAGCATAGCAGCTGAAAAGTGAATAGGGGAAAGAAGTGCTTTGACTGCACAAACTGCAGAAATTGTAACAGGGATAAGCATCGGAATACCATTTCATGGTACACTGCCATTTCACGGTACACTGTACAGTAAAACAAGCTGGAAACTTTCTCTGCATGCTCGTTCCCATATGTGCAGAGCTGCTACTACTTAAAATGCTGCCAACACAGCTGTCTGTGAGGTCACAGTACAAACCCACCACTAAAATGATTCTGGTTAGAAATAAAGAAGACAAAACTGAGGCAAGTTACTGCTACTGAAAAGCAGCAGAAGCAAAAGCGAAGAGTGAACCTCCTCTGCCAAAGCAGCACTTCATGGATGATCCGCTTCAGTCTGCCTGTGGATTCAATTCACTGCTTTAGCATTCCTCACATCCTGTCAGTGAGGTGCAACCTAACACAGCAGTGTAAGATATACACACTATTGCCTTGAAATCACCCATGTAAATAAACACACGTGCTAATCCCCATAGGGACAAACACATAATGGTTGATTTTTGTGTCAAAGTGGGTGGAATAGACAACGTTATTTCACATGCCTATGCTGATCATTGTCCTTCCATCTTACTTGTACTGGGTAAGAAGTAATCATAGGGAATATGCTAGCAATTGCAGTCCTCAGTCCCTGATTCCACAAGCTAGTCACATAACAGGCCTTTTTATGCATTGATTCCAGAAATCATTGTAAATGTCTCATTCTTCTAAATAACATCAACGCAATTCTATATTAAAAGAGAAAGACGTACTAACTTTGGCATCACACAGTTAGCAGTTTATGGAGAAATAATCACCTCTCTTTCTCACTCCTCCAATGCACTAATCACCTGTGTTCTGTCACTGTTCATTCCTGCTCTCATTTTGGCTGAGGAAGGACAATGTTTGTTTTGCCACCCAATATTTCTTATACCCCATGTGGCTAGCTCTTAAACACATTGTGCAAAATACAGCCATGTAAACAGAAAAAAAGACAAAGATCAAAAAATTCCATCTTTTCTCTTCCATACTCAACTTTTTTGTTTCCCTGATCTACTCCTGCCTCTCTAATATTCTTTTTTTTTTTCTTCACTCTCATCACCCACTGCTATTTTCCATTTAACCTCTTGAATACAGAGGGTATAGACAATGTCCCAAATTCCTGCTCTTCTTCCTCTATTCAAACCAGAAAACCTCAGCCAAGCAACAACAACAAAAAAAGAAATCTGAAAACCACATCTGCTACACAAAGCACTCCAGATGCAATGCCTATTGGCCATGCTGCAATTGTTCTGTGCAACTGCTCATGCCTCTTTAGAGCTGACATGCTTCAGGGCAGTAATTACTTTGTCTGGCACATTCACCTTTTGTGAATCTCAGTGTACACAGGGCACTTGGTTTCATGCAGGTTCAAACCACCCCCAAAATTCATACAAACCAGGTCATCAAAACAGATGTAAATTAAAGCCCTGGCTCTGATGAATGGATTTCTAAATGTCTTTGCCTACACTGGAGAGATAGCAGAGTGGCAATGGGCATTTATATTCACTAAATCAAATGTAGTCAAGGGGTAGGATGACCTCTGTAAGAGTGGAGAGGAGGTCGAGTCTAGATCCAAATATCCCCAAACTTTGGAGGTCTTTGACTCTAGATCAATACCTTCCATTAAATGGTAAATTTAGTGCAAACTTCTCTCATTAGGAGGTTTGGGTTGTTTTGCTTTTGGTTTTTTTTTTAACAGAACACAAGTCCATCTACAGGGACAGAACTTTCATTTCATTCTTTAGCATTTAAAACAGATTAGAACTCCAGGTGGGATTTTAAGAGGCAATATTTAAAAATTAGCATATTTACCATAACCATTTGAAAGCAATTTACATCAATCAATTCTTCTTACAGGTTACATATACGCTAATGTCCACC
>JBCJKH010046210.1:35212-66329 GCA_039877255.1 Loriculus beryllinus | reverse complement strand
CATCATCAGTGTTAGACCACACTGTGCATCTCAGTATCCCATTGCACCATCTGCTTTGATCATCTTTGCTCTATGCTTAGAATTCATGTAATTAATAGATCCCATTCTACGAGGACTGAGATAATTGTCTTATTTAGAAATCACTTCAGAAAGAATATAGACTAGAAATAGGTCTGCATTCTACATATACACCTAACTGTAGATGCGCTAGGCCAAACACCAGCTTCATGCTAAGCAACGCTTGCAACTAATCCAGCACAACCCAATTCGCTTGGGCATTTGTCCTGTATCCACACACCTCACATGCACCACTGTGCTGCAGCTCTTCCAGCCCTCCCATATCTTCTTTCCAACAACACATCACCCACACCATCACCACAGCCAAAACCCATATTTACATTCATGACCTCTCAGACAAAATCCAGAAGCTTGAGAAGTTTTCTCTGTACTTTTGGTGACATGGACCTTCTATGGCTTGGTCAAACACTTGTGGCTAAAATAAGAAAATGTTGTGAAAGACCAGTAAAATAAACCCGACAATGAAAGACCACAGCTAAAATGTAACTACTTCTGCTTCATTTTCAGATCATCAGATCCATGTCAAATGTGTGGATGTACGTCCATAGAAAACCATTAACACTAGTTTGCTTTAGATCCTGTACTCCATAGTAGACCAATCAAAATTACTTATCTAGCCCATTACCTATTCTTTATGTGGCAAAAAATTTAAATAAAACAAAACCAGAAAGACAGTCATTCATGTCCCAACATTTGTCATGCAGATGGCAACAAGGCAGCCATGACACCATGACATTCTGACAGTCTGCCATAGGTTTCACCACAAGGGAAGACCTAACAGGTCTGAGCAGAAATATCTCAGTCACCAAAATGCTGAAAACTACCAAAGTGATCTCAAAGATCTTAAGCTGTTACAACAGAACCCAAGGCAGAAGCACAGGGAGCCTCATGGGTTACTGCAATCATCTATTGGTTTACAGAAGTTTCTAACATGTTTAACAGGATCCTTTGTTGCACTTGTGTTATTTCAGCAGCTTTCCTGAAACTACATTAAATTTAGAGCAATGTTAAACAAGGAAAGGGAAAAAAAGAATAGAAAAATCTAGCTGATTCTGTATGACACATTAGTATCAACAGCTGACATAAAAGGCAGAGCTGGAGGGGAAAAAGTTTAGAGCTACTGGTAGTCTCTCCTGAGATATGAGAAGATGTGTAAGGAGATACAGTACGAGTTGTGTGAAGTCCCCATATCTCACATATTCATTTACCTAGAAAGCTCACAAGCTTCAACAGGAGTGACTTTTTACATAAGTAGCAAAATGCAGAACCAGGAGCACTTTAGATGGTTTCAGCCTCCCCCACCTCCCTCTTGCCCTGATCATCTTTGCTCAGAGGACATAAAGCTGCTTTCCACAAAGAAATGCAGAGCAAAAGGATTAGACAGAAATGACTGTAATTAACAAAGCTAGATTATTTTGTCTGCTAGAAAGTAAGATTCAGCTCTGCAAGTTACTGTCTATACCTTTAGCCCCCAAAGCACTTCTGATTTGCCTCCCAGAATTGGATTCAAAGTCAGTAAATAATTACTTTCTCATATAATCGTTATACTTTGGGTTTTAACCACTTGAATATTAACCTCTAAAATGAAGGTTATTATGAGCATGCTTACATGCTTGATTTCATACATTCATGTTATTTGACTCATACAGGCAGAGTCTTATGTGACTGAAGTCTTCAGATTAGTTTTTGGGAGTATGTAGGAAGCCTGAATTGGCAAGTTCCAAACCTAAGCACAGGGAACTTGCCTATTTGAGTGCTGCTGCTCAAAGCACAGTGCAGCCTATGGCACAGCAACAAAGAGCCATTAATTAGACAGTAACAATCCCATGGGTTTAGCTCCATTCCTCCATACATCACATGTTCTTAACTGTTGAATTTAGGAATAATTATTTGTGCCGCTCCCTTTTTCTTTGTGGTACAATAGCTCATGGACAGCCACTGATGGCAGTTTATAAATATCTCTGCTGATGAGTAAGGCTCTCCGGAGGTGGTATTTTGGAACAGCATTCTCCAGGACAGAGCTAGAGACCACATTCACACATGCCACAGATTAATGGCTTTCAGTGAACTTTTTTCCCTCCAGAAAGTCTCTCTGCCCATCCCTTAGATTGGTACATAAACTAAGGACACAGCCTTGCAAGGTGTTAAGCAACTTCTCTAAGGAGTTTAAAGCACTTTTAATTGAGCCTTTGCAATAAATGATTGACACAATAAATGACTGACACAGCAAATGGCAGTGATGGACCATGAACACCCTGACACCACCTTTGTACATTCCCGTAACACGTTTACCACCATGAAAGAAGGTGCTGCAGTTGGTCACTGCAAGGTAATTTCAGTCTCCTCTACTGTGTTCTGCTTCTTAAGCATTAGGGAATAAATCACTACGAATATAACAAATTAGACAGCAACATACATTAGGAATTTGCTGCAACACCAGCCCTCCATGACTAGCACAGCTAGTGTAAACAAAGGCTGCAATTTGCACCAGCTGTTTACTCTGATTATAAGTCAGGGTTAGCTTTGCCAGTACAAGTTAAGTCTTCCTTTGTCTTCAAGAGAGCTTGCCATAGACTAGAGGAATTGAGACAATTTTTTTGTATTAAACGAGTTGTCTGATTAGATAGATCCCTTTTTACCAGCTTTTGTTTTTCCATCAGTGACCAGGGATTTTGCAGCATTTATATCCCTTGTCTTCCACCATTACTCAAGTATAGATTTAGCCTGTATCATCACTAGAAGTTATGTAGACAGAAATTCATCTGCTGGTGCAAATCACAGCATGAACACTAGTGAATGAGATCAAACTACTGGGCACTTCCTTGACCTGTAAATGTAAGTCATGAAACCCTAATTCAAATTTGGGGTCACTAAAACTGAGTGCTTATGATTTACTTGGCTATATAAAAGCTGAGTATTCCAGATGAGACTCCAGCTCCCAAACCACCCCCAGCACGCATAGGCTAGTAATCAGTGAAAATAAACCTTTACTGGCTTTGCTTACCCTGGTAATGAAGAACTTCATGTAAGGGATGCTGCTTTGCACGAGAGCTTGCACAAAGAGTGGGTTTGGAAGTCACAGGTGAAGTCATGGGACTCCCAGTCAAGTGAGAATCTGAAGCTTTCCCATTACCATCTTTGTCACGTTTCTTTTCCACTTGCCCCGTCTGGAAATCTTGTTTGTTTTTACCATCTGACATTTCAACAGCCTAACAACAAGAAAAACAACTCTTTTAAACAACCAAAATGTTTGATCAGATCTTCTACATAAATGAAACGGCTAGTTTATGCCAGGCATCTGAACTTGGTAAAAATAAATGAGTGCTTCAAACCCACTATTGTTCTTAAGGTCTCTGACCTTCAAAACATCATTCTATTCTATTTGTAAACAACACAGACATGACAGAACATGTGAATACCACTTTACCCTTTGATAGCAGCATCCATCCCAAGACTTCAGAGTGTTCTGCAAATATTAGCTAAGACTCTTATGCCTCTAAAGACTCTTACTCTTCCACAAATATTAGCTGAATCTCTCCCCATGCCACACCGCTCATAGGATATTAGTGCTATTCTCTAAGTTCAGAAAGGTTGAATGCTCCAACTAAGGTTATTCAAGAGTTCTGTAAAAGACTCAGGCAAGGTAACACACCACGCAGTTATAGAGCTGTGATGAACGTTAGCAGAAAACACCTAGGTAAACAGCAGTTTAGCACAACTGCACTGGTACAGCTAGACCAGTTGCTAGCCACTGATTTACTAACACAAAGATAAGGTAATGGTAACTTCTACACAGTAAGTAGACTAAACTTCTTAGGAGGACTCATTGGAAGCTATTCATTTCCAAGGCATAGAAAACATGCCTGGGTTTCCCTCACATCTGTCTTGCATCTTCTGTAAAACTGGTTATGGACATTTATTTCATGGAAATGGTCAACATACCTTGAGAGAGGACATCACTCCAAGCTCTCGCCAAGACTGCAGTTTATGCTGATTGTGGTTCCCCCTGGGCCCTTTGGATCCCTCTGATTCCATCAGAGGATAGGAACACCTTCCCCCTATGTTGCTTTGGGTCACCCACACTTCCCAAGCAGTCCATCTACTACAGGCTCACAAGGGTGGAAGCCCAGAACCTGCACTTTGCAAAATTGAAATACAAAGCCAAGTTTCAAAATATGCATTTCTTGCCTGTAAACGACAGTTCATTTCTGTTAGAGAATCAGTTAAAATTATCTTCTTGAAGGAGTGATACTACTCTATATTAACACAAAATTGTACCTCGTCTAAGATGATAAATACGATGCCCAGTCTATAATTATAGATGATGTGTTAGGGTTCTTTTCCCCTGAGAATTTTCTCTTTTATATTTTATGCAGTCTTCAATCTGCATTGAACCTAAACTGAAAAAGCTGAGTGATGTTGACACAGGAAAAAACAACAATAGCAGTCAGTATGAGGTCAAGGTTCACCAAGTGGTTACTTTATTGTTGGATATAAGGAGCAGCCCACACAGGACTTTTGGCCTTCTTACAACATACTATTGACTCCTGGAATACACTGTGACCATTACACAACACTGACAATGAGCATTACCAGAGCCTTCGAAGCACTACAGGAGCAAAAAGAGAAGGTCAGTGGACAACTTCATGACAGCCCACAGGTACCAGTGAGTTTCCTCAACAGGTAAAACTGCTTGTTACTACAGTGCGCTTAAGGCTGCAGGTAAAATGCAAAGCAAAAAGCGAGAGCTAGTAGCCTGAGCTAGCCAGCCAAACTCAGTAGGAAAACAAAACCTGCACCAGTAACTTGGGGTTGGGTACAAAGTTCCAACACAAGTGAAATGATGAATTGTTTCCCTGAATGCCTGCAGCTCAAGACTGGGTACCTGACTGGAGGTATAACAAAGGTCCCAGCTTTTGTGGAAGGGTAAGCATGCAGATTTTGAAGGCATAACTTACAAAGTTGATCAAACTAGAACAGCCAGTGTCAGTCTTTCACAGAGTGGTTCAAAGTGTGTGGGGGGGAGGGCTTTGGGGAGAGAGGGAACAAAAACCAAGCATAAAAGAGGTCTGAAACCCGCTTTCCTTATTCTCTGACTCAGACTGCTAGAAGCAAGAGAGAATTCTTCAATCAATAGAAGCGACTTTCCAATCATCAAAATTGACACACAGGCCAAAAGTGAGAAACACTTTTGCTCTTCATAAGAAACCTGGAGGACTGTCCTCAGAATGGCAGCCAGGTTCCCTCTTCGAAGAGGTCTGTTGGAGGTTATGCTTTGAGACTGGTAGTGTGCCCAGTCCCCAGCTACTTTGGCCATGCCTCTTGGCTATTATGCACCCTGATCCATGTCATCACCATCTCTCTCTTAAACCCAGGTGTGTAGTTAAACACTGTGCACCCCTGAACGTGGTTACCAACCTTCATGTTCTCCAAAAGCCTGAAGTCCTTTTGAGGCAATACAGAGAAGCTAAGTCCCAATCCTGGACAGTTGCCTTTTCTCCAGAAGTAGGTTAGGAAAGCGAATCTGCCTTCTTTCTGAATTGGCTCCTTTAACTCCCTGGCTAAAGAGCTGCTCTCAAACCTCCTCTTAGCTGTTATGACAGAAAGTCTTCATCTCCTTGTGTTGCCCTGCTGCAGATGGTGTAGAAAGGTGCTCAGCTGGAATGACCCTGGCATGAGGCACAGGGAGAAGAACAACCTTGCTGTATCACTCTCCCCTCACTGCTCAGACCGTCAAAGGCTCCCTGTGTGGCTCTCTAAGCTGAACTGGCTCTGCGGGCTCCAGACCTGCTAGGCAAGTCACCCCAACCTCCCATACCCATGGGTTACAATCAGCGCTGCCAAGAGGCCTAAGTACCACAGGCAGGTTCCTGTTCTGCAGGATACTATATAAATGCAAGCTAAGATGCTTTCTACCCTGAAATGCTTGATGTTTAAGCAGAAAAAAACCCCAAAAGATAACAAAATAAAGGGGTGGCATTAATGAGCGCACACAGTTAATCCAAGAATCTGGTCTTTTGTTGCAGAGCAATACAAGGTTTACCACAGGTGCTGCTGTTGGTCTTTCTAATAGACCAGTGGAGTCACAACACAGCTGGTGTGTCTGGTGCTTTCCACAGGCTGTGCACACAATCCAGGGAATGCTTGAAGTTAGGTGACCTTGTCTTTGATGCTGGATGTCAGGATGAACAGAGGATGAATCTGTCTTCAGAGTGATATGTTCGTACCTATCGACTTACGCCACACCACAGACTTCTTTTGAAGCGAGGACAGTAGGCACAGCGTTCTCATCTTCGCTTTCTTGCTGCCCCATCCATCCGTCCACAAGGAGGTCACATCCCCTCTAACAACTTCTTTGCTTTGCAGCTTACTCCTGCTTATTTCAAAGTTGCTGCCAGCATTTCATTGTTTCCATAGAACCCCAGGGAACTTCTAACCTCAAAGTTGAGCAAAACGAAGTCCTTTGAATATTTTCCAATTAACCTGAGATTGACACTAACATTTTTCTCTCAGTGTTCCCACTATTCGAACAATTGGATTTCTCCTGCATGCCCCACTTGCCTGGCCTTTTGCAGCATCAAAGATCTAAGTAATTCTTTTCCCAAAGATCACTCTGGTTTTAAAGCAGAGAGATCCCTTTCTGCTAATTTCACTTATACATTGCCCTTCTATGTTTTGTCATTTAGTGACAGAGATCAGAAAAGCTTTGCAGCAGCACAAATCCAGGAAAGATATCACAGAAGAGACAGCATGGCAGGTTTTTTATATACTAGCAATGAAAGCAAGTTACTACTGCTGAAAGCCTTCAGGGTTGCATTCTGCTCACAGTCTCACAGCATAAGTATACAGAGAAATGCCTTGCTGTCATGACAGAGGATTAGTCCAGAGCCAGGAGAGAACATAATTGCAATGCCATAAAAAGCATCAACATTCGTAATTTAAGCAAGAAGCTGGAGGTAGCAGACCCTGTCCCAGTCTGGTGCTTGCAGAAGCATGCTGGCCTTCAAGAATCTGCAGGCATCGTGGCCCATTAACCAAACTTCATTTGAGCTGATGGCAATGCTGGAACGCAGGAACCCTCTCTTGACTAAACAGGCAGTTCTGCCAGCAAAGTCGCAGGCAGATTCTGTAGAACCCAGAACAAATGGAGGAGAAGGCTCCCAACACAGAGCAAAATAGCAGGACTCCCTGCAGATACACAGACCACACAGCACCTAGAGAGCAGCCAGCACATTAAAGACAACATGTTTGTATAATTTATCGCCCACTGTTGCTTAGGTAAGGCATATCCAAAAGCTATTGGGCAGATTGCCAATGTGTCCCAATTGCTGAGGTGTTGTGTTTCTGAGCACTTTCTGTCCATTAGCTTGTAAATGTCCCTCTGAAGGAGGTAAAGTATTGTCCACACTTCACAGAGAGGAAAAGGGAGGTACAGAGAGCCAAATATCCCAGTTCTCCCTCCTTTCTTTCTGAACTACAAACAACAATAATCTTTCCCCAGGTTACTTGAGCCAAAGGCTCTACTGGAAAAGAGAAGCTGCCCCTTGCCTGGAACCAAGCATCATAGAGTAGCTGGAGGTAGCAGCCTGAAACCTATGCAGTGTCTGACTTGGTTTTATGATGAGACCTTTTCCTCCAGCATATCTCCATGATCATTGCTTGTGCTCAGGAAAACATGCCGTACTCTGTGTGCTCAAGGACTTCACCTTCAATAAATAATCTGAACAAAGGGAGTCAATGCTGGCACAGTAGCACGGGTTGCTGCAGGGAGAGTTTACAGCAATGTCAAACTCACCTTTGCTGGTGGCTGCTGCTACTTGCTGGGAAGGAATCCAGACCCCAAAGGGGAACATTTAGGAATATCAAAAGCCAAGAGCAATTTCATCCCCATTAGTTAATATTAAATATAAAAGACCTTTCCAGAACATAGCAAGCAGTTATTGTCTCCTTGAAAGACGGTTAAGAAAGAGCTGGGGTTTAGGATCTTTAAATGATAAGATGGAAATACATAGGGGTTTTTAATTATTTTTTTTTTAAGAATGATTGCAGGATAGTATTACTTAGTAAGCATCAGTAGCACTCAGATTACTGCCTGGAAAAGTCCTGGGTCAGAGACATTATTGACCCAGTTCAGAGAACAAGCAGTGAGCCCCATGGGCAGTACTGTTCAAGATGTTGGGCAAAACAGCCAACATCACCCTTTCTGGTTTTAATAAAATAAAGTGGCTTTTATTCTCCCTATCCTGTAAAAACAGAGGAAAACCAAAACAAAACCAAAACACCAACTATGGATGACAGGTCATTCTGAAAGAAGGGCAGGATCCAGAATTAAATAATAAATATCAAAGTGCTGCTGAAATTCCAGAAAGTAGTTAAGCAGACCCACACTATGAAACAGGACTATTCAGCTTTCAAGCTCAGGTCCCTCAGGGCACTTGGGGTCTCTTGCAGATACTTGCTAATATTAGGTCAGTGTACCAGCCTGAAGCTGGTCCAGAGAATGCTGTTTAGTCTACAGGTGTACAACATTAGGCTTCAGCAGCAAAGGTGGTCCTTCCCCACACTGAATTTAAGAGGTTGAAGCAAAAGATGCATTCGCCTCATAGCCCTTGAGAGATGATTGCAGCCCTACAGAAACATGGTAAAAGGAGCATGAAACTTAATAAGGGCAATGAAGATGGAGAAGAACAGTAATCAGCTTGTCTAGGAATGTAAGTTTCCAGTCTGGCTATCTCATACCTGATGGCGAAGATCAGGATTATTGAGGCAGGCTGGAGAAGAAAAGCTGGTGGAGTTAACATTCAAGGATGGTGGATGTTCACCGAGCAGGAACAAGGGATCCAGAAAATTTCTGGCTGACTTTGGTTCTTCCATAGATACTCTGAATAGCCTTTTGCTAAACAACACCTACCTTCCCTTCTTTCTCTATACTCTCCTCTGCAAAATCCTTTGTTTCTTTACCTGGCAAAACTCAGGAATAAAAGAACTTTCTCCTCCTTCGTGAGTTAAATACAACAGTGAGAGCGAAGCATACAACAGGAGTTACTATTGCCCAGAAGAAGATAAAGAAATTCTCCCTGAAGATCCCCACTACAACCATGCTCCTGCTACAATTTCCAAGCACAAGAATTCATGGCAAAACCTGCATCAGAAACCAACTTCACTGCTAAATAAGTGTTAGCAGAAATAGGTAAACAGCCTTGCACTCTGTCATACTCTCTGAAAGACTGAGCATGCCAGCAAAGGCAGCACAGACTCTCAGAGCAGTAAATAACCAAGTAGGCAGAGCAAACAAACATTTAAAACTCCATATGGCATAAAACCCCTCTTCAGAAGGAGGGGGTGAAAACAGTTTTGTCAGAAAGGACGAAGTTTTCTCCCTTTCCCTTCTCCTCACTTCCCCAGCAATTCCTTCTCTTGTTTACTTTGTTTCCCTGTCTCTACCAAGTAAGAGAAAATCTAGTATTTGTGGAATCAGGCTTTTTCTATTTAACTCCAGCTGTGCCCACAGCCTGCATACTGGCTTGGTAAAATTTGCCCAGTCTAACAAGCTTGAAATAAAACCATAATGATTTTTACACTACTAAAATGACCAGCCCTTGACAGGGCTAAAAATTATCTATGAGTTCCAAAGCAGCAGCTTGTTGCATGGCACAGCACCATGTCTGGGGATGCAGAGGCTTTCTGTCGTTTTTGCTGTAGCTTTTCAGCCTCTTTTGAAATATGGCAGCACAGGGAGCTCTACAGCAAAAAAAACCAAAAAAAACCAAAAAAACCCAAAAAAACCCAAAAAAAAAACCAAAAAAAAAAAAAAAACAACCAACCAACAGACAAACAAACAAAAAAACCCCACAGAAAAACAGCTCAGAAGGATTTTTACCTTTCACAGGCACAGGGTTGGAGGGACCATGCTGTTAGTCTCAGGTCAAGGATGAAGCAGCATCCAAATTCAGATAAAAGCTCTTGCCAGGAACACCAACCATGAGGCTTCTTAGGTTAGGCTAGCTCCTACTGTGGTCCCCACCACATGGTAGCTGTATCACTTTCTTTATGGGGAATACCTGCATGCATAGAACCAGAGATACAGAGGAAGGCAGTCGGTTTCCTTGTGTTTGATTTAGGAAGAATGGCTGCTTTGGGATCTAACACCTACATCTTATCAGAGAGGGTCTGGGGCCTGCAACTGTATTATCCAGTATCGAAAAGTCCCCCTTGGGCAGGGACTGTGGGAACAGATGCTGACCTCAGCCAGGCAGCACAGAAACAAACTTCAGTACAAAAGGGCAGGACGCCATGAAATAAGAGTCCTTGGAAAGAAAACAGGGAGAAACCAAAGCTCAAATCTTGATGCTTCTAGGAGATGTGGAGAGGCACAACTGAAAAGGATGAAACATGGCCAGCACAGGGTTGCACAAGGACAGGCTGAGGGTCTGAGCAGGGCCAGCAGCCTGGGCCAGCTGGGGAAGGAGCAGCAACACCTCTGCTGCAACCAAGGGCTGCTTCCAGGGTGGCAGGCAAAACCTGTCAGTGCCAGCCACACTGCTGCTTTCTGTTTGCTTGCTGAGGTCTGGCAGACAGACTCACCCTTCGATGTCTGCCTGGTCAGTGCCCAGCATAGCACCAAAAGCCTCTTAGTCCTGCTTGAAAGTTAAGAACAAACTTTTGCCCAGGATGAAGCAGGCACAGGGAAGGTAGGTGGCAACCTGTCTTGCTTTCATGTCTTTTCAGACTGACCATGTGGGAAGGAAAGTTTGCCTCGGACTGAGCCTCTGTCTGGGATTAATTCAGCTCAAATTTGTAGTCACCGCAGGCAGCAGGGAAGCTGCAATAGCTATTAGAGAACAAGCCAAAGAAGTAAAAGCAAGCAAGGACAAAGAGTAGCCCTTGCCCTCTCCTGAAAACAGAAATGAGGCTCCAGGATCCAAATTAAAAAGCAAGTACTAGTCACCAGCACTAGCAACTCACTGTGGACTGGCCAGCAGCAGGGCAGCCGCCCCAGCCAGAGCCTGTCTGCCAGTAAGCGGCTCTGGCACAATAACCATGGCACACCCTCCTCAGGCGTTCAAGCCCCAGCTGAGGAGCCCAAAGCCGATGGGGAGCGGCTGCGAAATGCGGCGAGGGAAAGGAAGCGGTCCTGCCCCTGCTCCCTGCTGCAGCCCTGCCGTAGGGGATGGAGAGGAGCGACCAGTGTGCCTCCTCCCGCAATTGCTGCTGGCCGGGTGCCTCCAACACGTTGGGGTGTTAGTCATTCCTTGGTTCTGAGCGGCCAAGGTACCCAGAAAGAGCAAACTGCAAAAGGAAACAAGACCATTGCATGGTAGAGACAATAAAAATATGAGACGGGTCAGTGCCCAGCAGTATCACCCAAGACACCTGACGTCCTCACTGCCCTTGCTCACATAGGCACCGCTCTCAAAGCGTCAGGGAGATGGCAGTTTCCTCCCTGGAGGCTGGAGATGGTTTCCCATCGGCTCGCGTTGCCTACCCCGGCTTCCCGCGGGCAACGGGCAGCTCCGGACCTTTGTGGTCCTTCCCCGGTGCCATCGCCTGCTCGGACAGGAGGTGGCAGCAGATGGCCACCCATAGCGCCCAGTCAGGCCTGGAGCATCTCCCGCGGGCACCTTGGTACCCCGGGGAGAAACCCTCGCCGGCCCCAGGGGACGGGGGAAAGACAGCAAGAGGTGCTCCCTGAGAGCACGCATCCTCCTCAGGGTGCGCCCTCTCCCATCCCTGCCCCGCTGCTCTGCAGCTCCCATCCAATTCCACACTTGCCACACCCCTGGAAGAGCTTTGCCACAAACTTAGATTCTTAAAAACAGTCTCTATCAAGAAAACCGATGGCAGCAGATAGGAAACTCTGATTATTACTGATTCATGCAGGACTAAATTGGCAATAGGAGGCATTGGGTGGCAGCAGAAATTAATGCAGACATTACCAGTAGAAGGGAAGGAAAAAAAAAACAACATGAAGAAAAATCCTAAGGAAGGAGAGATGCATGCTACCCAGGTCTCAGCATGTTCTCAACAATCAGGAATCATGCTCAGATAACATCATGATCTACAAATGTTTGTCCCTTCACTAACGTTCACCAGAACACATTTTTTTCCTGAAGGTTTGTTGGTTTGGGGTTTTTTTGGTGGTTTTTTTTTTTTGGTTGGGTGTTTTGTTTTTTGTTTTTTGTTTGTTTGTTTGTTTGTTTGTTTTTTCTTTTTTTTGTGTGTGTGTGTTGGGGGGGGGGGGTGTTAAATAGTAACTGGAATTGTTTTCCAACATTTTGAAATTTCTACTTCCATCTGCCAGCTTGGGAAATACCACTGGGCAATCAGACCAGCCCAGCTGAGACAGGGAGTCCCAGAAATCTGCTCCCTCCATATCCCAGTGGCTACCTCCTTCAGACTTCTAAAGCCTGAAAAACTCCCTGGATTTTAGAGTTCCTACAAGACATTTCCCCAGAGTTGCAAAGGAAATCTGAGGGCTTTGTAATTGCGTACTGAAACAATGACACAAATGGGCATGGACACCAGTACAAAGAATGGACAGGGACACCCCGTTGGCCAACCCCTACTTTTCATCCCATCTCTGTAGTCTGGTGCTATATCACATAGTCATCCTCCAGGCAGTGCATCACTGGCTTAGTTTGCTCCTGTAGCCCTGAGTGAGACTTGGTCTTTCAGGAAAAGCAGCCATGATGATTGAAGTTGCACATTCAAGCATCCTTTTCTATTTTCATATGCTGGATCTCACCTTTCTCACATACTACCTGTCCTTTCAACAGGATAGGTTCACACACAATTGGCAGTTCACAGAAGTGATATCAGACAGAAACCAACAAGCAGTTTTCATATCCTTTTCCCAGAGAAAAAAACAGACCTGCGTCTTAGGAGAAACCCACAGGAAATACAATGGATCATAGAATGCAGTACTGAACAGGAACTCAAAAAGTCACCAACACTGTCTCGGTGTCTTAAGACACAATAATCTCCACTTAAACAATTCCTGGTCTGGGTTTTGGGGGGTTTCTGGGGTTTTGTATGTTTGGGGTAGGTGGATGAAGGGGTTGTGTGTTTGGTTTGGTTTTTTTAAATCTCCAGCAAGGAAAATTGTATAACCTTGTTCAGGAATCCCTTAAAGATTAACTCCTCATACCCTTAGAAAATGCTGTCTCATGTCTAGGCTTAACCACACTTTATGTTTCAAGGTAAGCCCAAGACTTTTGGCCCTGTCCACAGGCAATGTGAACATTTCTTACAGTATCTGTTTACGTGTTTGAAGACTATTCACAATTCCCTGTCTCTTCACCTGCAGAAGAGCCTTTCAGGTACAGACCCACTGATGTAACAGCAACTCACATCTGTTCAAACTTATTGAATTTCTTAGAACATTTCAAATATAACAAGGGGAAGCAGAGGGACAGATCCTGAAACCAGCAGCTCTTTAGTAGTAATGGAAGTTACATAATCCAAAAACTTGGTTTATTTTGGTTTGGTTGGGTTTTGGAGGGGCTGTGTTTTGGTGTTTTGATATTTTTTTTTAAAGCAGAGGTACAACCTGTTTACCAAGACTGCATCAGAGTGGAAGAGGCAGACTAGCTTGCTTTACAGGTTACTATGGAGACATCCTTCCCTTCATTATTCTGTAAACAGACCTTGTTACACAGAAGTGAGAAGTTCTTATTATTGGCCATTCAAAAATTGCCTGTGATTGAAGCATTTCACATACTATGAACTAGTAAACATCTCTGGTTAATTGGTTTGTTTTATTGCAAGTTTGGCCAAGGGAAACTCAACTGACCAAGAGATGATGAGCAGATATACACATTTTCCAGCCTCACAATTCTTTTGAAGTCCCATCAGAGAACCAGTGGCTTCAATTGTTGCTAAATTCACAAAAACTTTGATATCTGTTCCCAGAATAACACAGGCAAATCCCATCAAGCATGAATAATCATGCCCCCTTGTCCTCAAGCATGTTTCTAAAGAATTACTGGGAATTTGCATAGTGTCAGAGTAGGAGAATAAAGAATATAAAGCACTGGTATCAATAGCAATCTCCATTGATTCCCAACGGCTTTCAGGTCATGACTACTACATTTTTTGCTTTTGATCATTGCAAGGAAGCTGTAATAAACACCATGACACCACCATTATCTTTGAACTATGAATCTCTAAAATATGCCTTCAACTTTCCCCTTTTTATTTCACCGCACTTTCCAAAAGCCCAAGGTGCAGCACCTGTTACTCTTGGTGCTTAGTACTTCTTCATCTGTACCAGCTTTTTGACAGTTCACTACAGTTTGCAGATACTACAAGCATTTTCATCTATTTCTATTGCCTGCACTGCGGTTTTCTTCCTGTAAAGCTTGCCCAGAAATCAGAACTAGAGATAGGACAGTCAAAGCTGCAGTAATGGGTCAGAATACAAACCAAGTGAGAAACAGGTAGCAAAAGATGAGCTAGGCCTAAGTAGAAACAAAAAACATAACCCATCATGAAGGTGGCTCTTGGCAGGAAACTGTTGAGTCAACCAAAATCTGAGTCACAAGCCACATATACAGCATCCCTGTTAGACAACCTCCTTCTGGAGAGAGGGCCACAAATAGTGTTTCTACATAATCAGAAGTTGCTCACATCAAAGGCACACAAAGCCCAAGCACTTTGCTCTTCAGGAGTGCTAAACTCACCAAGATGAACAGCAGTGTCAGGACAAATGAGGTCTCTGTCAGACACCATGAGGACACTGCCTCTGCAAACCAGACTTCTCACTTTTCAAGGCAGGGATAGCATTTAGGGTAAGGATCAAAGTAATCTGAGATGAACTCTGCCAGGCTGAATCCACAAGCATTTGAGGGCTGAGAGATGTAGGTACTTCCTCAGCATACAGTGATATTGGTGCCAAGAAAACCTTGCACAGAGCCTCACATGCCTTCTCTCTCCTTGTCATGGGGCACCAAAGCACAGCAGAGAGGAGTGCAGTGCAGCTTAGCTTAAGGTCTCTGACGATGGAACCTGAGGATATAGGTTAAAAGCAAAGAAAACACTTTCTCAAAAATGTATCCTCCCCTCTTCCCTTTCCAGATGCTGAGAGCTTCTGCTCAGTTATTTACTTTGTACAACCACAGTTATTTCAATGCTATTTTTTAATTTTTTTAACATGGAAATATGGATGATTACCAGAAAAACAAATAATTGGGATGGAGCCCAGTTGGATATCACTGAGACAACTAAGTGAGTATCCCTTGTGGAGGAGGAGAAGAGAGTTACACAGTTAAGAGCTGTCTGTTGTCACATTTAGGATAAACATGACAAGAGCTGCTTGTTGCCCTTCTGCTGCTGAGGACAAACTAACCACTCACAGTCAGGATAAAACTGACATCCACATTTTCTCAGAAAGAGCTTTAAGAATCTGACTAAGCAAGTAACTTGGAAATACCCCCTTTTCTACCCATATTCATATAAGTACATAAACATACATTTTTATTCTTACATTCCATTCTATTTTACAGAATTCAAACCTGTACTAAAATTCATTCTTGACCTTCAATTTTATCTTCCTGGATTAAATTTGGATTAGTCACCTCCTGGGGGAGATGAGATGCCTCTTGATTGACTCAGTTCTCACAATGGAGATCGCCCTTGTTTCCACTAGCCACAACTGCAGTAGCATAAAGCTCAAAAATGAGACCCTGCTAGGTCAATCCTTACATTTTTAATTGAAGTAAAGACAACAAAAATGAGGTTGCATTGAAGACGGGATGGGCACACCTATTTCTGTCTCCATGTAAAATACAGTTTCCTCTACATGAACACACATGAAACATTCTAGCCATCTGGAACCAAGGAAGATCCAAAGTCTACCTCATCTTCTTTCTAGTCCAGGTCTTCCTATTTACAACCATTTCCTGAGAAAAAAACTTCAACCAGCAAACAGCTTTTTTCTACTTTTCTCACAAATCTGCTCATAGTTGTGCCATTCTAAGACTGCCATAGCATTATGGATCAGGACACTAAAATATTCACAAAGTGATATTGCACATATGAGAACCAATGACAGAGCCAGAGTCCAAGCTAGGTAATACACAGTTTCTTAGGTCTTGACTCTACCAAGAGATATAGAGAAGTATAATAAAGAAAGAAGAAGCTATAGTCAACAGGCACATTATTCTTAAACAATACTGCCAGGAGGCACTTCGTGATGCTAGTGTCACTCTTATCTTCAACCATGCATGGTTGAATCTTCCAGGATGGAAAAGTAGTCTTAGATCTGCTGCTACCTTTTCCTCTTATATCTCAGTACTCAAGGTTTTCGTAATCACACTACTGAGCAACTGACACTACCTTTGTCTTCAGCTCTTCAACAGCCAGACACAGGCCTATATTAAAAGAATTTCCACTCATAAGAAGCTCTCAGACAAGTGTCTAGAAGAAAAAGCTGGTGTTAAGATCATCTGCACTAGTAACTTTTACTTCTGACATTAGCTCACAATCTTAACTCTCGGATTCTTCAAACTTCAAAGGCTCATGGCACGAAACACAAATTGTTCGGTTTGCAAGTAACAAATAACATGAGTGTGCATGAGTAGAGCAGATGCTTGTGGTCCTCAGGGTGGGACTGACCAAAGAATAAGCCAGCACTGCGAACTCATGACTCAGATGCCCATGCCCCTGTTGGGCCACAGCAATTCTTAAGTCTCTTCAGATCCAGTGTGTATCCTTTTCACTAAGTCCAGAGCTCTGAGCGCCTCAGGGAAGACGATCTGAGGACATCCATCAGAGCCAACAGTGAGAAAACACTCTGAATTATTCATAACACTCAAGTAGTAAAATTAAAATTACCTTGCATAACAATGGGAGATATGCTAACACTGAAGAAATTCAAGGGCTTATGTGCTGTACAATGAGCTGAAGCTGCAATGAAATTCTTCATGGTTAAAGGCTTGTCTGTTTGTTTTCTGTGTATATGGATATATTTCTTATTTTGCCTATATTTGTATCAAGTCTTTACATAACTGTCGGCTTCATACCCAAGGCTATCTTCCCGAATCAAAATCTCTCCCATACTGGTAGCAGAAGAACAGACAGATTCTAGCTTTTTAACGTGTTAATAATGAACTTGCTCTTGTCTGATTCTCCTTGTCCCCTTCTCCCTGTGCGATACCTGCCTTGGGAAGTACACGGCTTTTGCATCAGTGTTCACATCAGTTTTCTGTACTTGCTTCAATGGCTGTCAGGGATACTTTTTGATGTACGGTCTTCCTTTGATAGCTCCAACAAGCTCTGCTAGAGGAAAGTGAGTTCCTGAAATGTATTTCTCTCACACTTGTTTTTCAGGGTTCTTCACTCTGTAAAGACTGACAGTGTGGTAATGAGAGGCACTCCAGACTGGATTTAATGCTACCATATGTTAGACAGAATGAGAATCCATACTGCAGGAGAGCAGCTGGTACATTTCCACATTAACAGAAGCCTGATTGCAAATTGCATTTAGTCTCAACAGCTCAGTTCATTGCACACAGATGCCATGGGGGACTGTAAAGTTAGCAAGATGAGGAGTATGGCTGAATTTTTTAAAAAGAGCCTTGGCTGATCAGATGCCACAGACATTTGGAGCTGATGCCATGGAAGAAAGTTGTTGCTGCATTTGTTCTGCCAAAAATAAATAATAAGAATAATGTCATGAGCTGTTAGTCAAATTACAAACTCTTGCTAGGCTGGTGACTGCTGATACAAACAGCAGTATCTTCACTGTCAAATGATGCTCTTATAACTTGACAGCCAGCATGTAAATCAAGTCAGGGAAGAAGAGCTTGCTCTTTCAAAATAGGTCAGCATGAGATGAGATGGGTTTCTAGTCAGTATGCTGTGTCTCTCTGGGTTAACTGAAAAGTGCACCTCTTTGCTCTTACAATAGACTTCACCCAACTGAAGGTTCAATGAGACTAAACTACTCAGGCAGGTTTTTCTCTCAGTGCATGGAACTACTCAGAGCTGACAGAGAACAAGAACTCTTCTCTGCTTTCTTGTGCATGATCAACCAAATCAACTCGGTGGCCCCTGTCCAGGGCCAATGACACAAAAATACTCAGCTCAGATCATCCTAATGCGTCTTTTGATGATCAGGCTAAAGAGGGATTCCAAGGACTTTTCACTCCCTGCCTAACCCATTTAAACACAGATCCAGGAGAACGTAAAGATGCTTGGCAGTGTTTTGATGGGGGTGGTACAGAGGGTTTCACTACCCAGAGCTCCAAGGCCTGCACCAAGGCATAGATAACTTGAGCACTTTGAAACACAAAATAGAACCGTGGGTGCAGTAGTACTGCATGTAAACACAGCCCCTATGCTGCAGGATAAATGCTCCACTGATGTGAACATCAGTTGGGTGAGATCTCTTCCTCCCTCCTCTGCTCTACTCATTGGATAGCGCCACACAGTTCAGCTGCTCAGGTCAGTGTTGGTAAATGAAGCAATCTCTCAAGGCCCCTTTTCCGACCTGACATCTCTATGAAGTATTCTCACATTCCTGAAGAATAAAGAAAACCTTTCCCCACCCCCACTGTACCACCAGCCTGCACAATTCACTGTTACTGAAGGTCACCAAGTCAGATACTGCAGCTAGGTCATTTTATAGCCATTAATAATCCCTGTAGCTCAGAGAATAAAGACAAAAGTGATCTAAATCCTGCTCTTTAGGACATGAGCCAATATTCCCCAGGGTCAGGGAGGAATTGTTCACACACACATATGACATAAGGGATTGCACTGTCCACCAGCTACATAGTGGGGTTTATTTCTCCCCTCTCTCTCCTGCCATGCGTTACCAGAAACCACAGGGGCAGACAGGAGCGTGCTGTGTACCACACTTCTGTAGTTTCACAGATGAGTGCCCACCAGCCAGAAAATCCACAGCTCCAGGTTGCTCAGACATGAAAGCATTTGCATAATCTCCTAAAGCCCCATATCAGGAAGGTGGCAGTAGCTCTGATGTGCTGTGAGCTGCCTCATGGAGTTTCAGGAATGTGCTATGGCTCAACAGTCCTTTGTGGCATTGGCTTTAAATTTCCAGGCAACAACTTCACTGCTAGGCAGAAAGCAGCTTTCCAGACTCACTCTTTAAAGAATTCCCAGGAATGAGCATCCAAATGAAGAAAAGGAAGAGCCAGTTTCCCAGAAGGTCTCTTAATAAAGCCAAAACAAAAGATCACAAAGGAGCTTGGGATTTCAGACAGTAAGAAAAAGAAAAGCACTTTCCAGTTCTGCTTGCACCATAGGCAGAATGGACATTACAGACATGCTGGCAGAGGACTCTGTGTCTAGGAAGCTAGGAGGTTTTCAGGAGGAGCAAGTATGGTCTACACAGGGCTACCAAACATCAAGCTTCTCCAAGGAAGATCTCTTTTCCTGCCCTCAAAACATCTAAAGTGCATTAGTCATTTGTCTAGGGGTGTTCAAGAGACCATGATAAAGCTCCCAGTAAGAGTTCAGCTCTCAATCCCAGACCAAAATACAGCAATAAAAATTGCTGGGAGAAGACAGTCAAGCGCTCCAAGCCATGTGAACAGTCAGAAAGAAGCTTTACATAAGAAGCAATCACATTTGAGAAGGTAGCTGCTGAGTTGGCTAGTAGTAAGTCATGGCTGCCTCTTGGGTGTCCATGCAGCTGAGCAAATCAGTTTAGACCTGCAAGTAGACGTGAAAGTGGGATATGCTTCCCAGCTGGAGCTGGATGCTCCCATGAAACTTATTCTGTGGCTCCAGGCATCTGTGCCTCATTCCACAAAGACAAGAAAATCCATGTGCTTTTATGCAGTTCTTTGCTTTCATTTTCCACTTAGGGTTTTCTTCCACTGCTTGGAGTTCTTTGTGAGGCAACTGACTCCTTTTTGCACTCCAGCATGATGGCTGTGTTGTGCTGTTGCAGCACCATATTTTGTGTGCTGAGCAAGCCAAGGACTAGAATGATACAAATGCTAAGAGCGCACAAAACTGAGTTTAGGAGTCAACTCTCATCAACTTTTACCCCCAGTCACAACTCAATGCTCAATCTTAATCACAGCTATAAGAGCTCTAACAAGGGACCCAGAAATATTACTCTGAGGAATACCAGCATTTCCAAGAGCAAGCCCTTGTCCTGAATTCCAGAGGCATGAGGGGAAGGTAAGTGGATTCCTGAAATTCATAAAAGAATTATTGCTCCAAGCACAGTAGTGAATCTGCAACGAACTCTCAGAAAGAGCGCAAGGTAACAGTTCTCTTATGACTTAAGCAGACAAAAACAGGACTCTACTAGTATTGTCTGCAGTATGGAGACCTCCTTTAACTCATACGTTATCAGTGAATAAAGAAGCTAAGAAATCTAATCCTAACCTCCATCGTGGAGACACTCCTAGTGATGGGATCTGTAATGACTTCCTGCACTGAGCCATGCTTTATCTTCCATGCCCTAATTACCACTCTTACATTTTTATCAGTCTTCCTCAGTCTTCTCCTGCACAAGACTTTTCTTAAGACTTTCAACTGTTCCTGCAGTTTTTACAGGTTTGGTCTGAGCAGCCAAACCAGAAAGAGGAGCCAATGATTCTGAAGACTTCCCTGGTTGTATCAATGCCAGCAGTATAACTCTTGTTCTGTCAGAACAGGAGCCTATGGAAAGGTTTTACTTAGATTTAAGGAAGATGCATCTAAGATGACCATATGTGATTTTTTGGTAATGCATGTACTAGAAAGATGAGAACTGTGTAGCCCACATTCAGTTTTTCCAAGGAAGATGTTAAAATACGGATTTTCCACACTTTGAAACAATGCTTCAAAATCTAACTCAAGCACTGTGCTTGAGAATGTCTGCCTGGTCCAAACAATGTCCATCTGATTGACGCTTCCCATTTCCTAGAACCTGGCCCTGCAAAAAAACCTCTTCAGCTGGGAGAAACAACACTAAAGACAAACCTGCTCAGCCTCACCCATATTCCCATGCCAGCAGAGAAAGTATCAGGAGGATTTGTTGGCAGAACTGAGCACATTGAAATGCTTCGGGTTCCCCACCACCCTTTTCCATTTTTTGATAGAGAAAAGATGGCAATATAAAAAATTTGGCAATACATGGCTTCCCATAGACATGTTATGCAAGGCACCACTTTGACACCATGGGGACATCATGAACCCTTTGTCCTCTAAAGCCCTAGATCCTGCTTTAAAATATGGAACTCAAAGAGAACAATTCAGCTTATTTTGTTATTAGCAAACAATTTCCAGTCTTGTTCTCCAGAACAGCTGAACCACTTTAACTGGAACTTTCCAAAGCACAAAGAAAGAAAACAAAACCAAGACCAAAATCAGAGAGAAGAACGACCTTTTGCACAGTAGGCATAAGCTGAAGCAGTTAAACTGTGATAGCGTGTGAGCTCCTGAGAACATTGGCTTCTGAAGAAAAAGCATTAACTTCATTGCTGATCCTACCATCTCTACCTGTAATGTGTGTGCTGTAAAGACTGGCACTGCTTTCTGCTGAATGGTCTGCACAACAGGGGAGAATTACATACTCCTGCTGCATAAAAGGTAAGTCCTGGGCCCACAGTTGGCTGCAGATGCATGATTTGACTCAGACAAGAGCAATTCTGCTTCTGCCCTGGACAGGGTATGGACTGCATCTGGTCTACTTCACTGGCACATCACCCATTTCACATTGCACAGGAGAAAGTCACCTGAAAGATTACAGTATGAAAGGTCTGAATGCCAGACAAACTTCTTTGGCAGGAGACAGCTTAAATTCTTTTTTCTAAAATGCTGTAGTTGCTGCTACTGTAGAAATAACATCCCTGTAACCCCATTACTGACCAGATAGCATACAAGAGCCATGCCTCAACTACTCCTGAGCATTTGCTTGGCCCCTTCACCTGGTCTTTGAAATTCTTGGATACCAAAACTTTCACTCTGAGTTGTACTCAAACTCAAAAGGAAAAAAACAAAACCAACACAACAACCAAACCCAAACACTAGGCACCACCTGCAAAGCTCTTCTATCATCCAAAAAACAATGTCTGCTTTGAGCTCTTGCTGTGTGGTACCTACAGACAGCAGCTCATTCTCCTTTGGCCTCCTGCCCTCTACACCCAGACATACTGGTGGGCCATAGTTACAAAAAGCAGAGCACAAATGAGGAAGAACAAATAGTACTTGGATAGCTAGCAGAGATCAATTCAAACTGAATCTTTTCCATGACTTAAAGGTGATATGCCTACCACGCTTTGAAGGGACAGCTACTTGACATCCATTCTGGAAGCTTTTTCCAGTATCAAGGATGCTGTGGGGGAAAAAAAACCCAAAAGCTCCACAATGCAGAAATCATTCTATCTTGTCCTGATTTAGAGACTAAAAAGCTCAGTCCAAGAGGATTTTTAGTTCAGGTCCCATCTATGTGACTAGTAGGCCACACACTGCTCAACCTTCCCTTGGTGAGTTTGTGGCCTGGGGCTTTGGTCTTAGCTTACTGCTGGCTGAACAGGCAACCAGATACCACCTTGTGTTTTGGAGAGCACCAGGAACCATTTTCCTGCAGAAAACAGATTTCCTGTTGCTCTGTGGGTGATTCCTGGTGAAGGTTCTCCCCTGTTACTTCTCTGATGTCTAATAACAGTCAAGCAAATGTTTCAGTCTTTTCCCCTCTTTGGAGCCTCTCAGTGTTTCCTTTATGTCTGGAAACCCCTCTCTTTGAAAACTTGCAGGAATATAATACCTTGGTTTAAGGTTCAAGAGTTGTGCAATATGGGACTGGGAATGCTCTCCATCCTTCCAACCTTACATATGAAAGGCAAGTGACTCCTACAAACATATGCTTTGCAAGGTGCAAGCTGTCTGATAAAGCTCCCTCTCCAGCGCACACTGTACAGAAAGTCACTAGCAAAAAGGATAGCCTACATAGGAGATAAGAGCTCTAAGCTCACCTGGGAGTGGCAGAAGACATTCTTCCTGGGACAGTCTTTGGCAATAAACCAAGACAACGAATGTTTATGGCCTTCACTGGAGGCTGGATTTATTGGAAGAACTAGACACAAAAGCAACTAGCTGGAAATTCATTGTACAACAAAGAGTTAATCTGCACTTGTTTGATTGTCAAGCACCTGAGATATGACGACAATACATTGGCACAGTGTAATTGCAACATATTATTAAGTACCTTCAGTCCCCAAAGGCTAAGACACTTTTTAAAAAAATAATAAAGCTAATGCACATAATAGCCTGTGTCTTGTTATTTAAGAAACCTCTTCCCAGCATTGGACGTCGACAGTATGTGTAAATGCACTTTCTGCAATAACTATGCACAAGGAGCAGACTGAGGGAGTGCCAGAAAGCACAATGACTGTTCTACCTTAGCAATGTACAGAAGATGACATGTTCCCTTTAGAACTAATTGCTTTATTCAAAAGAAGCCATTTAGTAAATCCTAGCTTGGTCTCTTCCCTTGATGGGCAATTTCAGACTCCACATTGAAGCTTTTGTTTGTTGTTAAAAGACAGGGACAGAAAAGTGTTTTGTTAAGTCATTTTAATTTTCATATTTAATGGAAAAGAGTTCAGAAGGGTATTTTTCATTATATTATTTGAATATTTGCATTGTATATTCCATTGGGTCTTTCCTTATGTAACCAAAGCTGAAATCTCAGGCTGTCAAACAATACCCTTTGCATCAAGTAAATTACCTTACACCAAGATCTAGTTATAACTATTGCTACAGACCAAGCTACACATCTGAAAGTCAAAAAATATTCTTAACTTCATTATTATTGTTGTTCTGCATTCTCACATGTATAACATGAAACCATTTTCAGAACTGCTTCCAAAATTCACTATATTCTTACTGTCAGACTGCTCCCTACATCCCCACGTTAAAAAAAAACAACAAACCAAAATAAGGAATTCCTCTTCTTGTGCCTTCAAGAAACAGCTGTAATGACTTCATACACAAATCAATGCCATTTACAACAGAATTATTCTATTTATTTCTCCCTACTTCAAAAAATTAGAATAATTTCACAATGAGCCCTAGGGATTAAGTTCATGAAAATGTACAGAGCAGATGCATGAGGAAAAGTGTTTGGTTATACATTTCAGAAGGCAGCAAATGGGCCTATCTGCTGCTCTGTGAGCAGTGAGAATAATTATGCATGCATTTGCCGCATCTCATAATCATCATCATCACAAGATGACATTTCATAGCTGAACTGGGAATCTGCCTTTCCCAAAATTATTTTTTGTTTGGAAGAAGAAATTATTCTAAATAATGTCTGGGGAGGATAGATATAGGAAAGCATAGATTGGAGAGTCAGACATTCTGAAGTCATAATCCTATCACCACTTCTCCAAATAATTCTATGATATTGTTAACTCCATATTTGCAAAATGGTAACACATCTCTCTGCGTCAGAGTCCCAGGCTACTGGGAATTTCTGAGAGATGTTATGAACTGGTGCATTCATGTGAACTAGTCAAACTCTGCCTGCATGGTGGAACTCCTGTGGGCTTCATAAAACCTTGGCCAGATCCGGATGGTTAGGGGACTCTGTTGCTTTGTCCTAGTGAAAGTGCTACAGGACCCAAGTCATTGCTTCACCATTGAATAGGCACTAAAGATAGGGAGCATCATGAAGAGCTGTGTTTATGAGGTGTACCTCTGCTTCCCACAGACAACCAGAAGAAAAGATCTCATCTCTTAGCTCACTAATGAAGAACAGGACAGGAGGAAGAAAGACCAGCTTGAGGCACAGTGGGCTCAGTGAACATCACAGAATTACACCTGTACCAGTTGCTCCATGACATAAACTGTATTGTCATGTAGGAAGTCATGGCCATTTCTAATAATAAGACCTTAGGTAAATTATTTCACTCTTCTCCTTTCTCCTGGTGGTCAAGGAATCTGGACGCTATTTTCAAGGGGAAAGAACTCAAAAAAATCTTTTAAAAGAAAAAAGTTCCATTTTCACTGGTATGGCATGACAGTGGGGCCCTATTTTCAACACAGGTGCTAGAAGAGTTGAAAGAAACCTGAACAAAAAATGAGACACTCACCTCTGGAGGATCTGTACTGTCATATTAGGCATGAGGACTTTATTAACAGGCACACTGCATTAACATCGTAGCACTCCTTTGCCCAATATTTTAGTGGGACTTCTTAGTCACACCAGGTTTTTGCAGCCAAGAAGTTTGTACAGGATGACTGGACTGGTATGCAATAGCTTAAGACCAAACTGAACCTGGTTGGCTGCAACACTTGTTTGAAAAGTATTCCTTGAAATTATGTAGTGCCTAAATGTTAATGTTGAGAACAAGTATTTGAAAAAGTGGCAGTCATCAATGCTGTGAAGGCTCAAGCACTTTGTTAGCTATAAGCCTGCCTTTGCCTGCCTAACACACACAGATCAGCACTCCTTGTTTCTCTTTTACCTAAATATATAGCAACTACTTACAAATGCAAAGCATATTCTCCAGGTGTCCTGTACAGTACACACTGTGCAGAAAACTGCTACCAAAATTCAAGCCAGAACAAATTGCTGGCTGGACAAGAAAGCAACATTTACCCAACAATATGATGTCACTTATGCATATGTGGGAGGAAGAGAAAAATCTTGATTTGTTCTGGCCATAGATGAAGACACAGCTTGAAATTAATTGATCGTGGGTGCATTCAAAGTAACAGCTTGATCCAGTTCCAGCAAAATCCAATGACAAGACTCCAGTGCACAATACTGAAAGTGCCAGACTTTCTTCTTGAAGACTTCAGCTCACACTTCACTGCGTAGAAGTGAACAAACTCTCTGTCACCTTACTAGGGCAAGTTCTGATTAGGCATTTGGACCTGAGCTCTCTTGCAGTGAGGATTAGGAGGGGAAAGAGGCTGACGTAAAAAGTTTTCTTTGTTTAAAGAATATTTAAAGTAAAGAACCAAATTAATTAGAACGACACTTTCACAAAGATTCCTCAGTCAGGAATCCAGTCCACCATTTGTTCTTTCTACCTGTATGATCACCACTATCACAGAATGTCAGCACTTTACAATCTCACCTTCTTAGTATTCTTTGAGACAGGAAGATATTTGCAGTGCCCTTTTGACAGATACATCTCTGCAGAATTAACCCAAGTGTCCTAACAGTGGTATTCAGTAGAATAACCCTTCCCTCTTGCATGTCCAGTCTTCATTTTCTGCAACACACATTTCTTCTGTTTGTTTTTCCCCACTGATGCCTTATGCTCAACTTTAAGAGCAAAGCTCAGCCAACTTGCTTCACTCCCATTTATAATTCAGCTTCCTGGCTCTGGGGCACCTTTTGCTGTGTTCAAGACCACTGTCACACAGTTCTGCAAATCCAGAGTAACTTGCTGACATGGAAATTAAACCATTGCTCTGCCGGTGCCAATAAACCAAAGTGCTGACAATTGAAACAGTCATTCCAGCAAAATGGTCAGGAGCATCCACGTTTGACATCTTTTGACAACTCCAGATGAAAACAGCTCAATTCATAAAAAGCCAAAAGATGAGTTGTCTAAGTACCAGTGTCAAAAAATTGGAATCGCAGTGTGTTTTCTTAGAGCTACTTAATAGAGAGAATGTCTTTATTTAGCACCTGTCATTTCAAGTTCCCAAAAGGCTCTCTCAAAAAATTAAGTTTCCTCATATGCTTCCTAGCCAGACATCAGGCTCCAATTTACAAGGGGTAAACTAGTTTAAGGTCACCCAGCATGGGAACTAAGAGCTGGGAAGCAGCTCCAGGAATCCAGAGGACTACACCCATCAGTAGCCACTAGACCACACAACTGTCCCCATTTCACTCTAGTCATTATTAAGCAGGATAGAAGAACACTGTGGTTTTATGTTAGCTGAAATCTTGCATTAACATTTTACTGTCCCACTGATGTTTTGCCTAGAACATTCTGTAATCCACAAATTAATATGTGAAGAACATCCAGTACGGTTTAAGGAATAAGAAAATTACACAAATGGCAATGGAGTCTTGACTTCCAGCAGTTTCGTAAATCAAGAGTTGGAGAAAGAAGGTTCCTTATTTTATCACACGTAGCATTGTGTAATGCCAGCAAAACTGCTGTCCTTCCCAAAACCAAGCAGAAACCCTATTGTTGCGGCAAACCCCAGCTGGTCACATGGAAAACTTAAAACCTCATGGCATTCTGTTTTGCATGGACAGAGAGGCAGTTTTTCTTTTAATATGACAAGGGTCAAAAATAAACGTGTTTTACCTACGCATTTTATCTGAAGTTCTTATTGTCTGCTTTTAGTCATCACTTCATGTTTTCTATGATCTTGCCTTTGGCTTCTGGCATAAATGTTTCTCTATCCTGCAAATCCTATCCCTGTTTTTGTTTTTGTTAAATCGCTCTGTTAAAGGATTCTTCTTGAAAGAGGAGGATTTGTTTCCATTTAGGACATGTCCATGCTGCAATCAATGCAATGAAACAGAAATCCAAGGCAAAACCCAATCCCCATTCAGAAAGTCCTTGAGCAAAGCAGCAGGAAATTTTCTTGGATCAGGCATAGGCCCTGTTTGCTCAGAGCACAGCTGGGAAGGATGCATTTGATCATAGAAGTGTACCCTGTCGAGAAAAGCCACCACTGTCAACATCTGAAGTCCAATACTGACTGAGCCTGACTCAGAAACTCAGTATGGAGGTAGGCAGAGCATAAACCCTAACCTGAACAGAATTATTTAAAATCTGTTTAAGTAATTAGCCAACCTCTGTCACTGGATCAACACTGCCTGAAGCTGAGATCTCTGCAGACCTGGTGCGAGCGCACAGAGCTGCTGAGCCCCTGTTGGATCTCTCCCAGTGCTGAAGGGCCCCTCTCAGCAGCCAGGCTGTAGCAGAGAGTGATTAAGTATTAAGCCTGGGGGAAGCTGCAGAAAAAGTGCAACTACATGGCTGAAATGAGACTTTGCAGGGTCAACTGACAATGAAGGAAAGGGAAACCCCAGCAGGAAACATCCATATTGCCAGCATGAAATGGGTGAAGGAAAACGGGACTATGCTACATGTTGAGGTTCTGAGAAAGCGCTTCCTTTCTACTCCCCAGCAGCTCCTACTTAGTAAGACTGTCCTCTCCCTCTGCCTCTCCTTGCAAACCTAAGAACAGAGCCTCATGTTTATAACAGTTTAAGAGAAAAAAAGATAAGTTCCTCTGGTCATTAAAAGTATTTTATCACTTTACCCAAAAGCAGGACTGTTAACCTTAGCATCTTAAGCCAACTTCTAGCTTGGGTCATCAGAGTCTGTGCACCTAAATTCAAGTCTCAGCTGAGAGGACAGAGAGGCTGTCCTGCTTTATCCCGCTTTTATGCTGTGAGTTTGGATTTTGCCAGACTATATGCCACTCCAGAATCAGTGTAGGTAAATACAATAGCCAGTGGGCTAATGTTGGTTTTGTACTGCACAGAGTAAAATATCAGAGTAGCAGGTATTTGTGTTGCTTTTATACTTAGGAGCCTGGAAAGCAAAAATCTGTGGAAATAAGTCTTAGGTCTCTTGGGCCCATAACAGGATATCTGCTGTAGGAACATGAGAGCAAACTAGCATTAAATGTGATTTCACCTACAATCACTTCTCAAAATGGGAAATCTCATAATAGAAGCAATTTTAATAGGGCAAGCACAGTACAGGCATCCCTATTGCATCTATGAAAAGTACACTCTGGGAAAGCCAAAATATTACGTGCACCACCTCTGGTAATTATGAGGTCTCAGAACATATGCAGCTACCCAAATTATTATGTATATCACTATTGTGCTTAGAGGCTGCACCTGAGATCTTAGTTGCTCTATAATTAGACTTGTCTGATACAATCAAACCTGTCCTATGGGTGAAAGTTTAGGAGCTATTCCCCGTCAAGCGATAAACTGTGAGTATAGTAGGAGTAACACAGATAACCTCTTTCTCGAAGGGCTTACAGTCTAGATAGGCAAGAGACACAGAAATAAAGACAGATTGGCAGAACAAGGTACACTGGAGAAACAGTTTTAAGGAAATGTAGTGTAAGTGTGCTGATACTGTAAGCTGCTGGGGACAAGCAGTAAAGACCTACAAGGACATACCCCAGAGGAATCAGCTCCAAGAGAGAATCAGCATTGTGGAGAGCATTACTACTGGGCATCACCACAACTCATCAAGATGACAGAGGGGATCTGACACCAAGGCAAAATGCAGTGCCAGGGACTTTGTCAGGACACAACACATTATCTAGATGAGCAACGACTGCTTTGCTTATGAGAGTGGCAAAAGGAAGCTAGCACTAGTCATGCACATTAAAGAAAGTGAGCAAATACTTAAAAGATAACAGGGTGCAAACTGTCAGCTCATCTGCCAATGTCTAGGCACACAGTCCTTTCAAACATGCAGCTGGTGAAACCAGTGCAAAGGAAGCTCCAGCAGAGGTTACAGATTTCTGCAAACTAACACCACGGGTGAAACAAGTGAGTATTATCTACTGCTTGTATAACAGCAGTGTCCAAAGGTTTGGCCCAGAAAACAGCTCCACTGCACTACACCCTGCAAACATTCAGCAAGGGCAGACTCTGATCCAAAGAGCTTGAGATTCAAGTAAAGATAAATACAAGGTCAGAGACATGTTTAAAGGCTTCCCTGTGATCACGTGTGTCACTGGTAGCCTACTCAAAAATGTAGGTGATATCTCAAGCTCCAGTCTAGCAATCTGTCCAAACACCCCACCTCCTCCAGCCAATACTTCCTTCTCTTAAAACAGGCTACAGAAAAGACACTTTGAGCTACAGTACAGCCTTTGCACTGAAAGTGAGCACCATTAAAGAAACCATGTTTCCACATCTACTGTCAGCTAACTAATTTGCTGGTTTTTTCCAAATATCTCTACCTGCAAGTCAAACCCCTGAAAGTGCTGAAAATAACAGCACCTCCTTCTGCATACCAACATGCTCCTTACATGTGGGAGAAGATCTGCCTCCAACACAATGATGAAAAGCTACTTCTGTAGAAGCTCAAAATTACTATTCTTCCTGCTTTTGTCAGTTGCAATCAGTAAGGTCACTGACCATGAGCTCCTACTGAATGTCTAAAGCCATTCGATTAATCTTAGTTTGCTGAGAACTCAGAGAATTTAAGTAAGGTCAAAGAGTTAAAAAGAGATGAGGAGACCCTATACTCCCACTGATAGGATACTTCCTGAAAAGCTGACACAGATACATAAGTTATTACACTGACAAGAGAACAGAGCTTTCTGTAATAAGCACCCTAAGCATATACACATATACTTCGAAAGATAGCAAAACATCTGGACAATCCAACTTTGCTTGCTGTCCCCATCATTATAGCGGAAAGTTATCTTTCTTCAGGAAAAGGCTTTATTCCTTCTTTTGTTTTACGGATAATTTTTTCTGTAGATATTATAGGGTTACCCAGACATGCTTATCTGCTTCCTCAGGTGAAAAAAAGACAGCTACGTATTGACTGCTCTAGTCCTGGAGACATCACCCTAGAACATCTCCTTTTTATCTGCTAGGTGTGGGGTAGAGCTCTTGAAGAGGTGGGCACTGTTCTCACACACCAGAAAGCAATTCATAAAGACACTAACAATAAGAAAGCTGCAGAACATAGTGCGGAAAAAGTCATGTAAAGACTTCTAAGTCCACAGAAACAGCCATGCAAAGCGGACCTACAGATGCCATGCCACTGAACTCTGTCTAGTCACAGTAATAGACAAGAAGCCTGATAAATTTTCCCCTTTACCTCTGCTCCTCAAGGAAGCCCACTAGTGTAACGCTTATCTGTCTGTAAAAGGGAGAGTCCATAACCTGGGTCTGAGCAATCCCAAGCACAGCTACATATTGGGCAGAGCAGAGATTCAGAGCAGCCCTGCGGAGAAGGACTTGGGGGTGGTGGTCGATGAGAAGCTGAACACGAGCTGACAGTGTGCACTTACAGCCCAGAAAGCATCCGTATCCTGGGCTGCATCAAAAGGAGCGTGACCAGCAGGTCCAAGGAGGTGATCCTGCCCCTCTACTCTGCTCTCG
>JBCJKH010046210.1:0-35112 GCA_039877255.1 Loriculus beryllinus | reverse complement strand
GTCCCTGCTTATGGCAGGGGGGCTGGAACTAGATGATCTTAAGGTCCTTTCCAACCCTAACGATTCTATGATTCTATTCTATGATTCTATGATAATGCTAAGGACCTGAAAAGAGTAGCACAGAAACTGGGCTGTCAGTACCAGGATAAGGATCCTCACAGGGAACATGTGAGAAAAAATAGGTGCCTCTTTGAGAAAGAACTATGAAAGTCATGGATTGTGAACAGACACAGACAGATAACAGGACATGAAAATGACCTCAGAGATACACCAAACCTAGGTGGCCCCAGAGACTCAATCACAACTGGCTCCTCAAGACAAGCAATTCTCATGCCTGACAGCTATATGAACATGGTTCAGCATGTCCCTAAACATGAACGTGCTCAAATCAAGTTCAAAGCTAGTGGATCTCACACCAGTACTAGGTACGCCATTTGGGACAAAGGCTGATAATACCACCTTTTATGGTTAGCATCATACTTGAAGAAGCAGTACTGGAACAGCCCAGCCAAGCACATCTGCCAACTAGCCCAGAGAGGACTAGTAATGGTGCATGTGGGACCTGCAGTCCACATCCAGGTCAAACCTCAGCGCCTAAGAGCTAGGCAGGACAACATTCAGCGCAACTGAAGTCACCAAACTCTAGCTAAAAGAATTCTGACAGCTTTCTATTACTTTAGCTTTTATTAATGCTGCTTGGACTGTCTCCACCATTTGCTAATGCAGAACAGATTAGAAGGTCTATCTATATATTATGAGATTCTTCCTGTGGGTGCAAGAATGCATTTCAGTAGTTATAAATGGCAGCCACAGAAACCCAGTTTTTCTGATCATCTTACAATTGCATCCTTGTAAACAAGGAGGCAGATGTTGCTCTGATCATCAGCAATGGGACAACAGCTTCTAAATTCCACGTCTAACACAAGGCTGTGCTTGTATCACCCCACAGTTGCATACATAGCAGGGGATTCCTGGCGGCTTCCCTAACAGAGAGGGCAAGCTAGGGCAAGGAAAAAAAGTGGCAGGACTAATTTTGTTAATTAGTGTTAAGCCAGAGCAGCCTCCAAACAGCTCTAGGATGAACTAGGTTTGTGAAGCTAGGAGTCATGATGCATAGTGAACCCTTGCTCCAACTTCTGTTTTCTCTCTCTTCAGCTGTGCAGAGTAGTTGGGTAAAAGTCAAGATTGTCCTGCTTCAGGGAACAAATCAGGAAGACAACTGGGGAGCTAATTAGTCTACAGAGTGATGGGGAGAAATGTTAAACTTCCAAAATTAATGTACAAGGCATGTTTATAACACTGACTGCTACAAACAACATCCTCTCACGGTCTAAAAAAGAACTATGTGGACAGGAAAGATGGAAGGTGATGGTAAGCAAAATGGTCCTGGCAAAACAACCCACTGAAAATATTTACAAGGGAAAACATGCATAATTTTGAAGGCAGCCAGTGCTGCCAGCAGACCAACCAAGATGAATTCTTGCCATCAAGATAACTGCTAGGGTTTATAAGCCTTTCGTCAAGAGGTGCTCCATGTATATGTATGGATTTGCACAAGTTCTCTCTTACAAATACAGAGTACTATGATGACCATCCTAGTGTACCTGCCTGCTCTTCTGAGATAGCTGATAGTTTCTCCAGCATCATTAGCCAGGCGCTGTTCCTCTGCATGCCCGTTTAGAGCCTGGAAGGAAACAAGGACGGCTTTATTCAGGAAAAAAAGTGTGAAAATGAAACACCATTTTTGGAAGACATAGCAATAATTTATCTACTTAAATGATAAATAAAATACTTTCCCATGTAACTTTGGCAGCCACCCATCAGCAGCATTCCACAGCCAAAAGTGATCCAATGGGCAAACAACCCTTTTCCACATTACCTCCCTCTCCCATCCATTAAACCCCACTCATGGTTTGGCAGCAGTGGGTAGCAGTGACCTAGCATAGCTAGGTCATTTAAGGAACATCTCTGTATGGCATCTTGCAGAGTATTTTTTGATTTGTTGTGAGAATTCACCACTGAACCCAGCTACATGCCACAGTGTTGAGAAGGGACTCACTGGAATTAACTCTGCTCATTCCTCTGCAATCTTACCAAGTTTCCATTCATAGAGCTGCCTCTGCTTTGGCTTTTGTTGAAGACTGCCGTCTGATGCAAATTGTTAAAAAGGAAAGAGTCAGTATTACACAACAGCAGAGCAGAGATCTTGCTGCAAAGAATCTATATTCTGCTAGAAATTAAAAACCTCTTCCCCACTCTGTAATTCAGCTCTCACCTTGCAAACATACCCGTGCCATGCTACAGCGACTCCCAAGGCATCATTGGAAGATTTGTGAGCACCCTATCTGTATTCCTAATCTCCCAGAGCTTCTCTTTATAACATGTTATATGAAAAACTTCTGTGGAATAAGCAATTCTGTGCTCATCCTTCCTGCTAAACCTTGTTGTCGTCTTCTGTATCATCAGACTGACCACAGCTGCATGGCTATGCTATCTTATGAAGGGTCAAAGACTGGATATGAGTTTGCCCATTGACCTTATACCACTGATTTTAAACACCCTATGTTTTTCAAAGTATGTCCCAAACTGAAAAATCCCATTCATTATCTGGAAATCCAACATTTCTTATCTGCATCATACAGCCAGAGAAACTGAGTCATCGGTTGTTTAAGGAACTTCCACTTTCCCAAAAAAGGAACTGTCATTTAGAGAACCTTCCTCTCAAATCCACTCAAACACATAGGCTCAGCCCTGGTATTACTACCAAGAAGGGAAAGCACTTCTTTTATGCCAACTCTCTGCAAAGTCAACATTAAAGATACCTGTGTTCATGGATTCTCATTGAGATACTGCAAAGCAGCAATGTCTTGGAAATGTCCAGGCTGCAGTTCAAGGATGAGATGGATGTTAAAGTTGACCTTACTGTCCGTTTAACAAGAAAGCTCCAATTTGGCAGCCTGCTCAGAGAGGAAGGACTCCTGTGTGGCAGCCATGTATGCAGCTCCCACATATTTCTTCCACTCTAGGCAGACTAAATCCCTAAAGACAAGTAGAAAAGCAGTTTCTCCCACCCCAAGCATTGCCACAGGGCTTCTACATGAGACACCTGGACCTCCAGTCAGCTGCCACAGAATTGCCAAGAGGCCCATGCAGGGCCTCAGCAATACCCTGGGTTGCAGGAACACAGGTGCAGACCCTCATTCCCTTCCACACCATCCAGGCTTAGCAATGAACTTCCTGTTCCCCCATTCATAAGCCTATGCCATGTGTTTTGGTTTGGTGGGGTTTTTTGTTTATTTGGGGGGAAGCGGGGAAGGATGGGGGTTGTGTGTTTGTTCTTTTGGGGGGGATCTTGAAGAGGATTGGTCAGTTATTTGATGGTGGCTTGGTTTTGGGTGGTTTTTTTAATAGCTCACCTCATTTCACACCTGCCATTTCAGCCTGAGGGTTGGGACCATGTTGGCAAGAGCTGAGTAAGTTCAGAAGAGTACAGACCTGACAAACAGGCTTCCCTTCTCTCATCCAAACAAACCAAGCTTAAGGCAATCCCCACCTTGCAGGCATCACACCCAAAGGACAACACAAATAGAAACAGCCTTGTAAGCAACAGCAAACATCCAGGATTGAAAGGACTGTGACTTGGCTTTCTTCAGTAAAAGAAGTAACCTCCCCTGAGGTCAGATCCCACATGAACATGGGCTTATTATCAAGAAACTGAAAGAGGTATTGAAGAGGAACAAACACCTAACAAAAAAACTCTCATAGCCCAAACCACATTTACACTTGGCTCTGTGCATCTACCTGTCCCTAGCTCTTTACCCAATCCCAACATTCCTGTATCTCTAGAAGCACCACCAGCCTCCTGCCAGGCAGCTGCCCCTTCCATATTACAGGTGCTCTTTGTTTCAGCAAATAAGCAGTGGGTTATTTACACAGTTGATTCATCTGGGGTTTTCTTGCCTGATGGTTTTGGAAATAGCAGGCTTAGCTTGCCTTCTATCAAGTTCCACAAGAAACAAACCATGACACTAAGAAGGATCCTTGTACTTACTACACGGATTCAGAATTTTGCTCATGAGCTGTTCATACAATGGCTACTGGGTGTCACACAACATCAGCATCAAGCTACAGGATCATTTAAGCCTTGGCTGAAGTTCTCCCCAAATCCTATGGTGTGTAAAGTTAACATCACAGTAAGGCTTCCGCTGGGAGAAATTTAATGGTACTGTTTTATACAGCACATCCCATTAATAATAAGTAATGCATTGGACAGAAGAAAAATATCTACCCTGGGTATATTGAGCTAACAAGGTCACACATTCAGATGTTAATATTTGTATAGCGTCATGCTGAGCTAGAAAACCTCCTGGAAAGTCTTCTGTCACTGCATTACACAGATTTGTAAGAAAGACAGCCAAAAGTTGAAGGACTCTATGTACAGCTTAGAGTCCAAACCAGAGTCTAATGAAGCTGTGAGAAGCCAGGATGTAAAAACAAGATAGGCAAAATCAGGTAAAGAAATTAAGTATCCAGAAGTACTGGATCTGCAAGCCTAGGAAACAACAGAAAAATCTCTTTCAGGTTTGCCCTTCCCAAATGGGAACATCTGAATAAACAAGGTTACCTTTTTTTCCTGAGTCCCTTCAGATCCATTTACATTGTATTCCTAGCCATATGCACAAAAAGTGCCACCATCAGCCTAAACTCTGACCTCTGATTTTGAGTGACTGATTCAGGAGTATTTGGAGTGTTACAGCAATCTTTTTGATACATGTGTCTATACCCTTGTTTAAACTTCTTTAGAGTTCGAGTATATTTGGGTGCACGCTCAGAAGACAAGGCACTCCTGCAGTCCTGCTCCTTAGTTACAATCTGGAAAGGACATACTGACAGCACAGTGGTATTGCTTATTCAGCCATACCAATAAACCAAAGAGTGTGCTTCCGAGTGTAGGATAAAAAGGTTGGGGGAGTGGGGGGACAAAACAAAAACCCCCAAACCAACCAAAACCCAAACACAACAGCCAATTTTAAGCTATTCTCTGGAAGAAAAAGAAAAATATTAAAAATGGAGACAGACCATACTAGACTGCATGCTGACTGCACCACTTAAAAAACACTTGGAGAAAGGCTCTGGGCAAGTTCTTGGAGAGATATCTCTATAGGAAATGCAAAAGAATAGACATTGCTACCTTCTCAAGCAAAGAGGATTTGAAGACCCATAAGCCAACATGTAAGAAAAAGCACCATTCTAATATGACAAAGTGATGGAAGTAATTTCCTATATGCAGGTGTTAGGCATGTCGTACTGCCTTCTAAAAGCAAAAGAGCAGGTAAATCAGCTGAGCTATAAGCACATAGCCAGAGCACCTGAGACTAATAGCTAGCTCACAGTTTTGTTATAGACTTTAACTAATAAACTTCAAACACAGGTATTTATGTGCTTAAGTCTATTACTTTAGTATCATTGTTGCTAAATTGCATGCACAATATATCTGAAACACTGGCTTGAAACCAGAAAGCAGGAGTAGAACTAGGTCCTACATCACTTCAGATCCTCTGGTCAGCACTTCTCTTCCCAACAGTAAATCTTGAAATAAAATCAAACACAAATACACAATAAATCAGTGACAAAATAGAAACTAAACCCAGTTCAGATGCCCTGACTGTATGGAACTTGTTGTCTTCTAAGTGTATAGAACCCTACATTTTCCAGCAAGTTGTCCAATTCGTTTCTAAATGTCTCCCAGAGGGAAAAATATTTTGCGGTCTATTAAGCATTACTGTTGGGAAAACCAGTTAATATTTCCCTCTGGGATTAATCTGGACTAAACACCATGAGAATTACATTTTGACTGAGTAATTCAGTTTCTTTTTACATGATTTCGAAGCACCCATCTCAGCTGAGGTCTCAGGCATCAGCTCCTCACACATCTTTACCTGGCTTACTGTCTCTCTGTTGTATCTGCAAATACAATCCAAAAGTTACTGAAGTCAACAGAAGAGCTAGTTTAGCTTAAAATAAATCTTTTTCTCTATTCTAAGGTTTTAGATTAGCAAAGGTAGCATGTATAAGTTTGCCATGACTCAGAAATTTGAAGGATGCATTAGACAGCTATTAGAAAATGTCCTAGGCAGATTTTGATCACTTGTGGTAACTGAGCATGAAGTATATTAGATTAACCAAACTTGTTAAAAATAGTCTTAAAAGCCTCTAGTGACCAGGAACCCCAAGACATTCCCAGATACTACCACATCAATATCTTTACCACTAGAAGGTTTTTGTAAGTGTCTAGCACGGCTCTTTCTTCTTAATTTAAGTGCTTTATTTTCCATACTATTTCCATTGCTATGGAGAAAAGTATCTTTTCCCCCTTTCTGCATAAGTCTTGCTTACATTTAAAATTCTGTTATACTTGCTTTAACTCCAGTGTAGTCAGCTTTTTTCGCTCCTTGTTTTGGGGTTATAATTTCAAGATCTACAATAGTTCTCCCTGCTCTCCTTTGGCATCTCCTCATTGTCCACATATTCCCTGAAACGTACCCAACTGCAAATTGTGCTCCAGCAGCTTCCCCAGGACTTTGTAGAGTGAAGGAGTTATAGCTGACTCTCCTGACACTACATGAGTACACCTGGTTCATAAATCTAATATTGGTTTATTCTCCTGCAGCTACATAGGAACTCCAGGTATTACCTTCTGTTCTTAAAGATCTGGAGCAAGCAGACGAAGCTCTTCAAAACTACAGTAAGGGATGTTAAAAAGAATCCCAGTTTAAATAAGGGCTTAATTAGAAGTCATGATTATCCTTTAAGAATAAAAAGAAAAAAAAAAAAACCCAAAAAACAAAAAACCAAACAAAAACCAAGGAAAAAAAAAACCAACCAACCAACCAACCACACTTCATCTTTTCATTAACTTATCTGTACTCTGTGTCAGGTCTGTTTTTAAGTACACTGAAGCCTGACAATACCGTTGGAAGAGAAAAAGAAAAGAGCTATTCTCTGGAGGCTCTATTATGAATAGCATGTGTTCCTGGTTGTTTCCTCTGGGCCTATTTTATGAACCAGTTTCAAAAAGCAAACAAGTCATTCAACACTCTCACCACAGGGTCACTCATTGAGCACAGGTTTTTATTTCAGCAGAACAGTAACAAACCTAAAAGTTCTAAGATACTCAAAATTTCAGCTTCATGCTGGAACAGAGTGATGCTACTGAAACAGAGTTAAGTTCTCTTCCATACTACAGAGGCAGCAGCATTGCTCTCCACTCTGTGCTGGGGTTGTTGACAGAGGAGCATCTCTCAGTAGTCATTACAGAGAATAAGAAGCCATTTGTTCTCTCCACACCAGCATAGTATTATTAGTCCCAGAGTCTTCCCAATGCTGATGAGCTACTACACAGGTCCTGCATCACACTAGCAGGACAAAGCAATGGTGAAACTGTTTTGTGCATTTTTCCTCTAGACCATTGCTGTGCACTTCACAAACACCGAGAGTCAAAACAGCTAATCAAAACAATCTGATGTGGGTTAACATACAAAAGACAGGATATTAGGCTAAAAAAATAAAAGAGGATTGCTTGCAAGCTCTCCAAGTCATCTATTTCCACCTTCCTCCACAACTTTGGTTCTGCAAACTTGTGAAGACATGCTGTTGCCTCATAGGTGGTCATGCTCTTTTCTTATAGGCTTAAATTACCTTTGAGGTGGCTCATAATAGATTTTGAACAGGAAAAGACTACTGTTATCCAATAGAACAAGAAGATAAAGCAAAGTAAACTTCGTATTTTTTGGTTGCAATGCCCACAATTATGATCTAGATTAATCTAATTGCACTTGGATCCAGAGAATTAGTTCCACCCATTGTAACAAATGGAACCAATTGCAAAATTTGGATGTGAGTCAGTATTTAGAATCTAATCCAACAGTCAACAGCAGGCTTTGTCACAACTGCTAACAGTTAAAGATTAAGGGAAGAAATAAATGAGTAAAGAGCTGATTTAGTATAAGAACTCTCTGAAATGCTGAAACTCTGCATATCAAGATACATTCTGATCACCAGGAACAGAAGATTAGAAATAAAAAGTGGCATCATCCAATATTTTAAACATGTTTGATTAATAATTGAAGGTACTAGGAGGAACACTAAATCACAATTCTTGCTCTTGGGTGAACCCCTTTCAGTATCCTGATTGGATTTATAACCTTGGAAACAATTAGGGAGAGCCTAATACAAGACCTAAAGACCTCTGGGCAAGCAGTATGACCACCACTTATGCTTTGATATAATTTCATCTATTGGTGGTTCCAAAGGCTCCCCTTACTCCACACACTACCTCAAATGCCATTTCCATCTCCCAGCCTCATGAGGGCATGCTCACATTACCATGCCGTGCTCCCAAATACTACAAGTTGAAAGTTGGGATATTTTGCTTGCTAAATACACACACAGGTTCTGGAAACTCCAGGTGAGTTGGTGCAGTTAAACAAAGTCCACTTTATGCTTCTCCTCCAAACTATTTTCTAAGCTCACACCTACAGTGTAGGAGAAGCAGCAGTAGCCTACATAGGGGAGCACCATGTGCTGATTCAGTTTCCTCTAATAAATCAGACTGGTAAAACTCAAGGACAAGCAGTGCCATTGTGAGGAGAGGCACAAAGTTCTTGCATTATTCAAGCACGGCAGCAGAAGCGAGGAATGCCAACACAGGGACGGAGATGGACAGCCACATCCCCTCACCTCTTGTGCCCTTTTTGCAGAAGCAAGAGTAATCCTATTTACCAAGCAGCATTCTAGGGTCATCATTGAGACTTGTTAATGCCTGCATAGTATTCAAGACCTTTTAAAAGCACAGACTAAAGCTAGAATTTCAAGTCAGCCAGTTCAAACAGTAAACAGGACACTTAGTTTTAACAGGGAAAGGGTAATTGCTCTTTGGCACTGCTGAGACTCTCACTCCAAACAGGAGAGCTTTCTACATGCCATGGTTCAGTTGAACCACCAGATACAAGCTGCCTGCAGGAGCAACTGGCTGCAAATCTCTGGCCTGTGCACATTAGTTAACGCCATCATCCTGAACCCTGCTCTTTCTAGGCAGAGCTATTTTCAAACTAACCTTAAAATCTCTTCCACAGAGCCAGCAGCAGGAGAAAACCCAGTTAGACTGGAGACTGCTGCTTCCCCCACTCACCAGCATTTCCAAGCATTTACAGAAGTAAGTTGGCAGAGAAACAGGGAAAGATGGAGATTTAAAGAACCTTTTAGACACATGACTTTAGCACTAGTTTCCATGCAGCTCAGGCAGCAGATGTTGACACTAGGAGGCTGCCCAATTCTGTTCCACTAGCCCTGCTTGTTACCTGGAAAAAGTGAAAAAACAAGCTTGCTAAACTGACCATCTAGCTCCCCCAATCCCTAGGCACAAGGGGAGGGTGGCTCCAAGTTGCTGAAAAGGCTTTTATAGTCAGAGAATGGAAGCTATGAGCAGGATTTTGATACCAAATCTCCAGAGAAAATTTTGGGTTCCTGTGAACTAGACTACAAAAACCACCAAGCCCTCCAAATTCAAGAAGGATCCTCATTTCTAGGCTTTCACAGTTTCAGCCTTCCTTAAGCGAGGGTCACTTTCTCCCAGGGTGTTCCTACCTCAGTTCTATGTCTGGGAGTTTTGACCTGGTGAAGAGGCAAGTGCTTATATTCTTGCTGCATGAGTATTGAAGGACTGAGAGCCATGCAAATGTGTTGACCAAGTACAAATTCAAAATGAATTCATCTGGAGTGACAATAGCAATGCCATAAACAGGCTGGTGAAAACAAAACAATCACTGTGCCTACAGGAATACAGCAAGAAGATTAGCACCCAAAACTCTCTCAGCTTTGAAATGCTTTTGTCTTTGAGGTTATCCCCCACCTTTTTTTTTTTTTTAATGCCTTTAAATTCTAAGTTAGGCAACAGCAGAGATCACCATCCACACAAAATTGCAAACAATCCCCCAGATTAAAGGTGTGCTAACAGGGAAAAGCCACATATCCAGACCTGAATCTGTCCTTAAACAGGAATAGCTTGTAATCCTGACTCAAAAGATAAGGCCAGGCTTGGGTCCCTCTTCCAAACAGGCCCAATGAGTAACGCTGGGTGACAGTCAAAATAGCTGGAGGGCATAATATCCCCTCCTTTTTCATATTAATCCTGCAAAAAAATAAAACACAAATGAAATAAACCATGGGACTCGTAAATCTATAAAATTCAGGGGGTAAAAAAGAAATTACTTTTAACCAAGGATTTTTGGACTGCTGAGAGTGATTTTCCATGTGTGCTTCATGCTTTCGGCATTGGCTGTATGGGCCGAACTTGGGGGAGGGGGAGATGGGGAAAAAACATGAAAAAACGACAACAAAACAGCACTGCTCTCAAGAACAAGGAGAGCTGCCCAGGACGGGAAGGAACGAGACTCACCTGCGCCAGGAGAGGGCGCACTGACCAGCCGCAGCGGCAGCAGGAGCCCCCAGCCCTGCGAGCCCCGTCTGCTGGGAGCGGGAAGGGCGGGGGCCCTGAGCGCCTCAACCTGCGCTTCCCAGGGCGCTCCCTCATCGGTTCCTTCGTCCCTGTTTGTCCCACAGAGCTGGTCATTCATCCTCACTCAGACAGGGCTTTTTTTGCTCGGCTCTTCTGGCTCCGTATTAACACCCGGCTGCCTTAGGTGACACCATGACCTACTTTTTTCTTTTTCCCCTTCTCCTAGAGAACAGCAAATCACTGCTTCAGTGTGGCTTGTAAGGAGGAAAAGCAAAATTTAGGAGTACTGGCAGAGTAAGCCAGAGCCCTTTTCAAAAATTCGTGGCTGTTTGTGAGATGTCAGGCAAAGAGAGGCAAGACCAGCCCCATGCTCCCCAAACTGCACAGCTGAAAAGGAAAAGGAGAAGATAACAGGAAAACTAAGAGAAGGGTCTTGTGTTTTGAGTGCCTGTAATAACTCTACTAAAACTGAAGCATTTTCCCACCTGGCTCCCATAAAGCTTAAATCAGCTGATTTAGGACAAGGGTAAGAAAACCATCATGGGCAATGGCAGTGACTCAGGCAGAGGAAGACTGTGGCTCAGAGGACACCAGCTCTTTTCCATCCTTCCCTACAGACATGATCTAAGGAAAATTTTTAGACTCAGAGCCTCCAAGGTAATCAATTACATTCCTATATACCAGAAAAGTCAATCAGCTTAACCCTAACCTTCGGGAAATACCCCTATCTCCACCAGCTTCCAGTGTCAATTACAAACCTACTTTCCTTGAGGATGCGGATTTTAGTCTCTATATGTCTAACCTCACTGGTGTGTAAGAAGAGATAAAATTTCCCTAATTCTGCAAGGTGTTCTGTGTAGCAGACTGCTAGGCATGCCTAATAACTCAGCAAAGGGGTACCTAAAAGAGTAAATTGGAAATGTCTGTGTTCTATGAGGTCTGTTCTATGAGGCCAAATAATCCTTCAAGGATTTTTGATTCTCTCAGACATCCAGACCTTTTTAGTTCTTGAGCTTTCAAAAGCTTGTCTAACATGGTTTCAAAGGTACATTACTCTGACTTAACATGCCTTTCTTGAAATACACAGATGGTTATCCTTGGTAGCAAGCTCAGAGCACAACTGCAGCAAGGCAAGCAGTATTTGTCAGTACTCTAGCAAGACTGAAGTCAAGACAAGCTATTTTGAGGCTGATATTTACTTTCTTCATAGCTGGAGAGCTTGCAGGATAAACAGAGTATATTCCCTTGCTTGCAGGTCAGGTCCAAAAGGGTCCTCATGATTTTTGCTCTTTCATTTCAGGATCTGGTTTGTAATGGAACCAATGGTTTGGCAAGAATGGCATGAATCCTGGCAGCAACTGGGTAGCATTCACGTGCATTGGGATAATGCTCACTGGGACTCAGTAGCAGAAGTGCAACCCTGCACCAGGTTGTGAATGTCTGACCTAAGGAATAACTCCCACAACCTGCAGCAGCTGCAGGCTTTTATAGCTTCACTCTCAGCACTTCAGTCATCACAGTGCCTGCGGGTAGGGACAAGCAGAGGAGCTCCAAGGTGTACCACTAGGTTTAAGCTCTTCTTATAGCCAAAGTTTAGGACTCGGGCCAGCTGGGTATGTTCCGAAAGTCACTGCCACTGTACTTACTTTCCACTGCTGCAGAAGGGCTGAGCTATACTGCTGCCATTCAGTGAAAAGCATCTTGTTTCATTCTGGGCCAAGTATCGCCCTAGTGACTGTTCTTGCTGAACATGGCAGTAGCTGGGGCAAGAGGTGCTGAATGTCCAACATGTCCCATCTCACTTCAGTACAACACAGCACCAAGACCTCATCCATCTGTGTCCCAGGCACACCACTTGCCCTGTGCTGTGTTCAACTGCACTGACACACAGGGCTGGAGCAGAAGATGCTGCAGCTGGGAGTGTTCGAGTACCCAGACTCTCCTGGAGACTCAGCTGCAGACTGTAGCCCCTCTTTATCAGATAACATCCATGTCTTTTTCATATATGACCCTGAATGTCTCTCATGTTAGGAGAAAAAAAAAAATAAATTAGAAAGTCACTACAGGATACATTTGTGAATAGAAGACAGGCTCCAGGGCACAATGTCACAGCTGCTCCCAGCAGCTCCTAAAAATGCATCTCAAAAAAAAAAAAGCCCACCTGAAACTACCTGAGTACAGAAGACATTGTACTCTTCTGCATATCTTTTCTTCCAGACCCCTCCTGGAACCCAGCTGCTCTGCTGAATCCCTAGTCAGGGACATGGCATAGCAGCCCAGCACAAACTGCTCTCAGTTTTCCACTGCAATTAGCATAGGTGTTGTTTATATTATTTTAGAGTGACCTGGCTCCTCTGGGAAAAGCCCTTGTCTCCAATTCACTCAGAAAGACACAGCAGTTGCTTCTCTGCTCTTGGCATGAAGTGACCTTGAACATGGTTGGGATAGATGAGTCCAGGGTAAATGAGAATCACTATCACCTAGGCACTGAGTATGCATAGGCTTACCACTAAAGAGCTGGAATCCTCCCCCAGAGCCCACACAGAGTCCCTCAGTGGCTGCATCAAAGGCTCAAAGAGATGCTTTCAAAAAAAGCCACAGATTCCCCAGAGTTGCCCAAAACTTGTGGATGGAAGTGTAAAACGATCTTCTCTCAACTGACCTACAGGTAAAGAATGTCGGTCAAGAGACAATCGGCAGGATCAAGGCACTCTGCACCCTCTCAGCCCAAACACATCCTCTTAGGCTTTAAAGATATGCAGCCAGCATGCCCCAGGAGCTCCTTCTATCTTCAGACATATGTTAACGTGCCTAGAGCATATCTACACAAGCATATGAATTCAGATAAACAGAGTGCTTTAGATCTCCCAGTTGTTCCTATTTGCTGCATTTTGTTTCACATCACAGTGTGATCTTGAAGATCAACTAGACTGGAAGAGGCAGAGCACACCAAATGCACTCCAACCACCAACATCCAATCCTAAGGGCTGGCCCTCCAAAGCAGAGATAATCTAAAGTGAAAGCCCACTGGAAATGCAGATAGTACTGATGTTATATTCTCACCCCCATCTGACCTATTCCACAGAGCGCCTCCAGTTCATAGTTCAGTGACACTATCAGTGCCACTCCAGCTACACTTTGCTTCCACCCACCTGATGGCTTTCACCTGATGCTTAGATGATCATCCTCAGAGACAATCCCTCAGCTTTTATTGCATGCAGTTGCAACAGCTATTCAGATAGGGCCCTGAGCTCTCCCTGCCTGAAATGTCTGAATAAAACAAAATGAATTCATTGCAGTTTTTAATGCTTTCAAACTTGCTTGCTACAGATGTTTCCCCCATTTCACCAGGAACCATTATACTCCAGTCTCAGTTGCACAAACCATTAACCCGTTATGAATGGGCAATATTGGCCTATTTTGAATAGGTGGTTCTAGTTCCTCTGCCACAATAAACAATAGCAGCAAAGCTGCTTTGGCACTAGCCACCTTCTGAGGGGCTATTCATATTCTGGTGTTTGTGCACATTGCATGGTTTACAACAGTGATTTTGCATTGTTTATTTTCTGTTCCTCTGCAGACAGTGGCATTGTTAAACAGCATGTGTCCGAGAGAATCCACCCTCTTCATGGGATCCCCTCCCAGCTATTACAGCACTTCCCAGAAACCTACTGAGCCATGGAATAAACAAGTCCCAATGGGGGGAATTGAGCCCACACCCGAGAAGTAGAGTGCCATGAAGCCTCCATAGCAATGAAAGTAACTTGGCCTTGCATGAAACCTTCCTTTTGCCTAATGAAAACCCTATGTTGTCACCCTTCTTAATGAGGCTTTCTTGTCCCTTGCAGGCAAAAGATGGAATAATGGACTTCCCTCAACTTGTTCCAGTTGTGGTATGGGCCATGAAGGAAGATGTTTTTCTCTTTCTGACCTATGAGCTTGGGCAGCCAAAGCGTTTCACCTTGGACAGAAGGAGGTGAGATCAACCTCCAGTGCAGATGAGCCAGCAGGGGCAGGAGGAAAGGTAGGATTCCTCCTAGCGCTGAGAAGCCTCTACATGCTCAGTTGATTTGTTTTTCCTCACCCATGCAAAGTTAGATGAATTGCCAGATTTGGGGGCAGGAAGGAATCTCCTCCAACTCAGATTGCAGCCACCATTATGTAAATAACTTGTTTGTCTTTTTTTTCCTTTTACCCCCTGCAGTCTGGGGTCTGGTACATCCTCAGTGTCATCCAGCCATTCTCTCCTGGCAAATACCCTCACAGCAGCACTGGGAAGCCTTTGTTGGCATTCTGCCCTGCATACATGCACTCATCTTTTGTCATGGGATAGAGAGAAATGCCCTGCAACATTTTACATTAGCAAAAGCCAGGAAAACCCTGCTGGTCTAAATATCCCATATGCAGTAAATTAAGATTACAGCAACTTTGATTCATTGATTCAGGCAGTGCATCTCATACTCACATTTCTAGTTTGTTTTTTTTCTGTCTGGCAACAGACATCCAACATTTCTGCTGCACAAGCAAATCACTAGCAGTTGACATGCAGGCTCCTCATAGGACCTGTAGCTGGAAATCCACCTCTCTTCTGGGACAGAATAGGTCTAGGCTGACAAGCAGTATCAATAATTATTCTCCCTATGGCATGACAGGCCAATACCCTCAAACCTCCTTTGAATAGAAGGAGAAACACTCAGTCCTACTATCTGACCTTAGATTTGCTCTATTTCTATCAGCTTTGAGCTACACTTACCTATCTATCTGGGTCTTTCGACATTGCCATGTTACAAGACATGCTCATTTTGCTCCTCTTCATAATTAATTCCCACTACAGCCTAGCTCACATGCACAATCAAAGCAGAAGCCCTTCAGAAGCACTAAACCCAATACTAGGTTGCATAAAAATGATAGTTCCCATATGTCCTTATGAATACCATGCCAAACTGTATTTGTACTGTATTTACATTGTGTTAACATCTACCAAATTACCAAGCCAGCAGGAGAACATACACCCATTAACAATTCTAAACAAGGCTTATAGTCTGGGTGAGCATTTAACTTTTTTTTTTAAAGAGCAACACATATAAAACAAAATTTTAGCACAATCTTGGCCTGCAGTTTCATGTTACTTGCCAGAACTAGAACATCTGCATCCTGTGGTATTAGACAACTTGGGGACTTTGTTAATTCACAGGCAGCTTGAGTCCCAGATGGGATTACCCCCAGGAAAGCTTCCTGTTCTTCTGAGATTTGCATGGTTCAAAAGAAGAGAATTTAAGCTACCATGACTAAATTCTTTCTCTCCTTTACGCTTGAGCTTATTTTCAAGTGTACAGTTCTCCAAAACATGGAACCAGGTCCATTAATACAAGTTTGGGATCTGAAACTATGCTCTGGAAAGTTCCTTTCCTATCCAGGGATATTTCCTGGCCAGCAGCCTTCTGATTTTCCTTGGCCTGGGCTTGCTGTATATTTAGTAGCTGACCAATCTTAAAGTTTGTAAAAAGAGACCCTCACTAGTTTTTCAGATGAGAACCAAACCTGAAATTCTCTCTCTGCAGAGACATAGGAAGTCAGAACTGCCAAATAGGTCACAGCAATGATATTTTAAATTTGTCCCTCCCTGAAAGCAGCAGAAGAGAGGAAAAATAAATTTTAGACCTCCTGCCCAGGGTCGTGAAGCCTCTTCCTATAGATTGGCTTTTTAGTCACAAGGCTGTGATCTTTCCTTTTAATCCCTTCAGGCAATAGTTCTCATTACACACAGCTGTACACAGTAATCAGTAAGATTCATCTTAAGACCTCTGAGAGATCTATCCAATACTACAGCAAACCAAAACATCTAGCCCAGATTTCAAGAAGAGGCCAAAGTCAGGATACAGTAAGTTATCTGTCCATTATCCTACTGTGCTGTAGATTTAGGGGAATTATGGTTGCTTCTTCCAGTATAGAGACATTCAGTTGGATTTGAGCAGTAAAGTGCATCAGTGCCCAGACTAGTCAGAAGTGAAAACTAGAGACCATAATGAGGAGCAAATCAGAACCAGATCAGAGGCTGGGGACAAGGGTCACCCTAAACCTTGTTGCACAGACAACTTGCATATCTCAGGGTACTGGTATACAAGAGGGCTTCACCATGGAACCATTCAGTCAGGCTTTGATCAGAGACAATATTTCTTGCTGTTTGTTCTTCAGTTATCACACTCTCCAGCTCACTGGACATGGCAGCTTTCAGTCTGTTCTCTTCGGCTTGATCTCAATGGACAGGCAGAAGAGATAAAAAGACCTTCTAAAGTGTTGCTCAGCTGTCCAGTGAGCCTGTAACATGAGGGTGAAGGAGTGGCCATACGCCTTGATTCCTCATGCACTGACTCTGTGTCATTGTGGACACATGAAAGTACAAATTCAAATTAATTTGCCATAGTTATGGCTATTATAGAAGGCAGAACACAGCAATGTTTAGAATCTATCATATATACCTTATAACTTTCTTCTTAATCTTCACGTTTGAGACATATCAGATATAGAACAAAAGGCATACAGATCCCTACTTTCAGGCCAACAAAATTAGTGGAGATGATTTTCAGACACTTAAGTTTTGAGCTACACATGCATTTGGTAGACAATGCAAGTGAAAAGCTTTGTAGTTAGGAACTTGGGCATAAAACCCCAGGGACTTTCTGGTGCTCACATCGGACTCTCCAGGCAGCTATATTTTACACAACATTTTGAATCATCTCTTCAGGCAAGTTCATGGTCTTGGATTTCAAACAGGATTTTGTGATGGCGATACCAATACACTCTCACTTCTCTCTTGTAGCAGTATGCACTGACTATGCAGGGTGAACTGAGGTTCTGGTTCAAGAAAGGATCTTGCGCATGAAGAAGGATTTAAACATGTCTTCAGTGTTAAAAAAACAACAACAAAAAAAATTTGCCAGGAAACCTTATGAAAAAAAACACAGGTTTTGATGCAGATATTACTTCAGGGTTGAACTGAAAAACAATATAAGAAGATGCCCTTCACTTGCCCCAGCACCCTTTTTCCCTGTTTCTCTGAGGAAATCAGAAACTGATAGGAAAGTATTGCCACAGGAGGAGCCAGTAGGACACACACATCCTGACAGCCCCTGCCATGCAAGATGGACCAGCTGTGTTTCTAAACCAATTCATCCAGTCTGCAAGGGAGGAAGCAAGGAATAAGAATCTGCTTGTGGTCCACAACTTATTTATAGCCACAACTGCAGTTAGAATTCAGGTCTTACTGACCACTAGGAAAGCACAGTCAGAGCTTCAACCATCTTTTTGAGGGCTAGGCAACCTCAATCTCTGCCAGCTCCTAAATATTAAAGAAAATAAGGTTGTTCTTTTTTCTTCCCCTAAAACTCCTCTTGAGCCTAGATTTAAGGGCCTAACTCTAACATTTCCAAAATGCCTCAGTGATTTGGGAGCACAAGTCACAGTAATTTCATGCAGACGCTGTGGTGAAGGCTGACCACTGACCAACTCCTAGTATGGAAAAATTTTGTCCACCATCATTCTGAAAAATGGTAAGGAAAGGTCAAATCTTCAGAGAGCCTCAGTACAGCCTTTGAAAAACATCTTAGTAATACTTTGTCATACACAGCATCAATGCTGGAGTTGCTAGAACTCATTCCTCTGGGATATAAATTATTTTCCCCAAAGTGATATTTAAACCATATAGTCATTGTTTCTGAGCACAGTCCAAGACATTCCTTTTCGCTTAACATGTATGCCTGCTCAACCTAAAGAGCTGCAAGAACTCGGATGGACTTTTGATAAATGAGCTGAACTGTATGTGAAAGAAGACAATAAATTCATCTTGAAGCCAGGGAATGTCCACTACCTAAGAATTTACCTGTGACTTTTATGATGAACATATTAATATTGGAGTCCAGTTTTCTTAACATGTACCCTGTTGCCCTGAAGGGTCCTTCCTACACCATCTGCCAAAAAGAAAAAAAGCAAACGCTTTCTTCCCAGAGCATTGGTGGAATCTTTCAGCTGAAAGGGCCAAGAGGGGCTGTAAAATGCTGGCATTTAATTTCAGTGTAGGAAAGAAGTCCCATCCCTCCACCTTCCACAAAAACTTTGGGAAATGCTTCAAGACCAGTATTTGCTGCTAGCGGAAGCCTTACTCCACATAACTTCCCAGGGGAGGTCTTACAAGAGAAAAGGTTGTCCAAGACAAAGATCTCTTCCAACCAGCTGGAAAACAACATAACTTCATTAATCTACTCAAAATACTGGGAATTTTGCAGAGCTATGCTACAGATTTGTGCAATATCTCATATTACAGATCACTGGTCTCCAGAGAAAATGTGAAAGAAGAGATAGGTGGGAGAAGAAGCCTGCAATGGAGACTTCTAATTGCTGGTCTTGCATTTGGCTCTGTTAATTAGAGTAGCACAGGGGAGCTTGGGACTCCCCAGCATTATAGAACTACTGTTTCCAGGGATGAGTGAGCATCTAGCTGCTTGGTTTGTCACTGTCCATACACATCTTCTCTATTCAGAGTGGTGCAGGTAAAAGTTCTTGTTACTCTCTCACTATTCATCACAGGCATCATCTACCAGCCCTAATTAGTCATTCTCAACCACACAGAGGTGAGCCCTGCCCAAACCAGCTCACAGTCCCAATGACAGACAAAGGCAACTCAAGTTGCCCAGTGTCCCACACCAGTTCAAAGCCAAGAACAGAGCCCAGGATCCCGAGTTTGCAATCAAAGACCTCATCCCCTTCACACCTGCTATCACCAACTGGGGGTGAAAATAGACTTGCACGTGAACATGTTTGCACATCAAAACAGAGTTAACTTTTTCCACCTTAGCACAATTCTTACCTAGATCCCTACTGAAAAGAACAAACCCATGACCCCCAAGAACCACAGAAAAGAGAAATCTTGCTAATGGACTGTCTTTTCAGTAAAGAAAAGGCCTTAGCACCTCTGGGATGAAGAAAAAATGAGAGAAAAGGTGTGGAGCATAAAAATAAATGGTCACAGAAGACTGTCTTGGCAACAACTCTGTGCCAGTTGAGCAGCTCTCACATCTGGGAGCCATGAGTGCCTCTGATCACGGACTCCCAGACATGCATTCAACACCATGAACAAAGCACAATGAAAAAGGCAAGGTGGAGCAAGGCTGAATTTATTTGCTGGAAGTATTCAAACATGTTCTGACAGAGGGGGCCAGAGATCCAAGCCAGTTGGAGAGGACAGCCAAATAGAAGTAGGAGAGGTGTCATCATCAGTATTGCCTTTGTTGCAAAGCTGAACTTTGCCATTTCCTATTCCTTGCTCTTCACCAAGAACGTCCTAGAAACAGATGACTGAACAGACAGAGCCAGGACCTGCGTAAGAGGGAGCCTAGCACAGCCATGGTCCCTTTTGAAATGCAAGTACGTAACCATCAGGAATAGAAACTATAGGTATTTTACTTTCCACACGCAAAAACAGCATGCTAGAAAACTCTCTAGAAAGAGAAAAGAAGTCCTTAGCTTTTTGTGCTCCATAAGAATGGCCAACATTTCTCAGTTAGGGAGAGTGGAGGGTTAGTAAAACACCAAAAACCCCCTAGTAACTTGAATGACAGATATGCATTTTGCACACAAGTTGCCTCTCCACACAGCTTCTGCAAGGACTAAGCAGCTTAGGAAGACCAAGAAAATACCAAGTTGCAATGAACTATGCTGTTCTGAATAGGTCAAGCTTTTCTAGCCTGACTACCTCCATTATCCCTGACTTTGGCTTTGACTGCAGCCTATCACTGGAACTTTCCATCACACGATTCATTTACCTGCAGAGGAAGATGTCTTTGTGATCAAATGCTAGCTTAGACTTCAGACAGACTGGACTCATCTCCCATCCCAGTCCACTGCTTGCTTCCCATGGTCATCCCACACCTCCACTTGTACATGCAGGCAGTAAATACATTAGCAATCTACACTGTTGTGGCTCAGTTATGTTAAGAGCCATTTAAAAAAAGCTATCAGAGTCTGTGAATCTCTCCCTCCTTGTTCTGCCCTAGGCTTATGTTTTGTTTTGTCTTTTCCTCCCTCTTTCCTGGGAAATATGATGAAGGAGGGTGGAGTGGCTCAGGCTATGTACAAATATTCAGACAGTCTCTTAGCAATAAATGGATCTCAGTCAGTTCTATTATCTGTCTGGCTGTGGCTCCTATTATCTGCTGTGAATTGTAGCAGCGATCTCTGGAACAGCATTCAGGCACCATCATTACTAACTTCCACACCCTCCAAAGACCACACTGTAACAAGACATGCTGGATAATACTTGCCATTAGAAGAGGGAACATAAAGGATTCAAGCTATGACTAACACAGTAAAAGGCTCCACATGGGGCATTACATTCATTGACCCTGGTTTGTTATTAAAGAAAATTCTAGGTTCAAAACCTAGACCTGCATTTTACACGACATATCAGCTGATTTACACAAAAAGCTGATTTCATCCTGTTTGCGCTCACTCCCCCCCTTACAATCCTATAGCTTCATGGGTGACTGCAGCTGGAAAGCAGGGAACACACAAGCACAGGTCTGCCTGCAGTTTACAGTCTTCAAACAGGGACCATAAGCACAAAGCAGAGAGCCTGAAGCTCCCAATAGAGAGCCTGGGAGCCCGCACTGCACCGCAAACAGGGACGCTGCAGGGAGCATCTAGCAATTCAGGGTTGAAAGCCTCTGAAGCAGCAGTCAGATGCCTCCTTGTTGGGAACAAGAACTTTGAGATCCAAACCCACATCTGACTTCTTCTCTTTTTTCACAAGCCCTCCAGTTTATTTGGGACCCATCTGCAAAGCCTAGATTGAAATCTAATATCATTCCCCAGGGTAGGATGAGGGTTTTAAAAGAAAACTGCTTCGGTCTCTCTCCCATAGCCAGCAACACAAGGCCACAAACATTAACTCCACCAAAGCTCATTTTCTTACAGGTTTCTACCTGGCAATAGTTCGGTTTTAGCCTCTCAGACACAGAAGCTCTGAATGGAGGCTTTCCTAAAACTGGGACATTTCAGAAGCCTCCCTCTCTTGCACAGTTTCTCTGATGGTTTTCTTGCTTGGATACCTATTTCATAGCAGGTCTTAATATCTGACTATTACCATGCATTTAGCATGGCTGAAAACTTAGTCATCAACCTAAAAAGTTATTAGGAAACACTTGATACTATGATTGCTTTCCTGTGGAATGAAGAAAAGGGGAGAAGTGGGGGAGGGAAGGTGGGTGAACCCTTGCACTCACAGTCAGGAAGGCTTTTCCAGCACAGCCGCAGCTCTCCCAGGGAACCTAAGCCCCCAGGAGGGCACCCAGCATCCAAGCTTGACACAGCTGCTCCCACTGCTCATAGCCCAGAGGCAGCTGGCAGGGACTGCCTTAAATAGAGCTGCTGCTCCCTGCAGCCATCTCCCCGGGCAGCACCACCCATGGCTAATGCAGTCCAGATGAAAGTCATTTCTCATCCGGCAATTGCTCACAAGCCTCAGCTGGGAAACACAGCCGGGTGCTTCTTCCCAGTCTGCCCATAGGTATTTTGGTGCCTGAGCAGGCCTCGCTTCCTGTGCAGATCAACATGGGGATGGGTGAGCATCTAGCTCTCAAATGCTGTGCTACAGGCTGTAAAGCCCAAGGAAGGGTTGAGGATGAGGGAAGGAGCACAAGGGATGGGTGCCATAGGATTGACACAGGTCAGGGACTTGCAGATGCTACCACCAGCAACATCTTTTATTATGTCCCAGTGATGAGTTGCTTAGGGAAAGTGGCCCAGTGCTGTTGTCCGGCATCCTCAAAGGGCTTCTGGTCACTCTAAGCTGCTGCCACAGGCCACCCTGTTCTTGGCACCACTCTTATCCAAAATCCTAGGAGACCCTCAGCTCTGCAGACAGTGTGATGTGAAAACATGGACTGGAGACAGTGAATGGCAGTGGAAGGGAAGAGTTACAGTGGGAAGATATGAGGGGAAAGTGGGAGCTTTGAAAGGGGCTGCATCACAAGAGATTGACCACAGTCACAAAAATTGCGAACAGAATATTACAGCTCTTTATGTCCATTTTCACACTATGCACAGTCCAACTCAAAAGCCAGAGCGGAGGCAGAAATAACCTGTTGATGAAAAACAAGAACCAACAGCCTGGAAAAACATGGCATCTCCTTAGGCAAGATTCTTTGTGAGATGGAGCACAGCCACTGTATCTACCCACTCAACCCCACTGCCCTACAGCTGAAAAGGCATTTGCTGGGAAGGCGCTGCTGCTGGCTAATAGCCCTTATGCCCACAGAAGGGCTGGCTGTAGCTGGCAGTCTAAAAGCTGCATTTTAAGTGGCTTTCTGGCAGGCAGTGCCAAACATTTGCAGACGCTGTTTTGAGAAGAAAAAAACAAAGACTCCCCCCCCCCCATTTTTATGGTAATAAAACCATATTTGATTTGTATACAGTTTATATGCTTCATAAAAATGCTAATTACTCTCCCAGAACAGAAACGGAGCAATTTTTTCATCCTACCCTTCCCCCTGCACTACCCTTTATACTTTTATGACGCAGCATTTATTTAAGTCGGAATTGTGCCCAGCTCGTTCTGCCTTTCGCACAGCGCATCCTCCCCTCTCTTCCCACTCATAAAAAAAAATAAATAATAACTTTAAAATTTATTTCAGTGGAAATTTGGAAAAACATTATGAGGAAAAAAGGAAAGAAAAAGCCTTCAAACATAGAGCACACAAGGACTCCAACGCTGCCCGCCCATCCCCTTCCACAACTTTTTCCTTTGGTGCATACATTTTTCCAAGGTCACCTCGGAGGCTTTTCCTAGTTGGCTATTAAAACAAAAAAAAAAAAAAACCAAAACCATGCTTTCCTCAAGAAGTGGATGAAGCCATTGCTGTGGCTTGGACTGCTTCCCTGTGTACGGATGCCACGGGAGAAGAAGCAGGGTGCGGGGGGAGCTGATATTTTTCCAAGACTTTTTCTCTCAGCAGAGGAGGAGGATAAAGATGGAGTGATGAGTGAGGTTCCGTTTGTCCAGCAGCATGAGTCACTCAGCAGCAGTTTCCGATACACAATTATTTTTTTTCTTTTTTCTTTCCATTACAGAATTTGGTGTCATTTATTCCTTCCTCCTCCTCAAGAAAAAGGGAAAAAAAAATCCTGCTACCGTTATGTCTAATTTATTCTGGGAACTTGTTTGAGGACCCACCAAACATGGTGGGGGAAGGGTGATTTGAAACACAATCCAAAATATAATCGGCTCTGGAAGCTTTTAGCGAGACTCCTTTAAGGTTTTGCCAAACCTTAAAGAAGGAAAATACTTCCACTAAATCCCTCCCACCATGAATGGGATCCTGTATGTCTGAGGCTTTTTATTGGCCGGGTGGTTTTGGGTTGTTGGGGTTGGGTTTTCTTTCTTGGTTTGTTTTTTTTTTATATATCAAAGATGTTACTCTTTCAAACAGGGTCTGAGCTCTGCGGCTTTTCAGCAGGCAGCAAATTCTTGCTCCTTAGACATGCAGTGATCGGACACAGCCCTCCCCCATGCTGTGTCGGGTTCTCATGGTAAGATCTGGCTCCTGGAGCTTGAGTTGTTTTTTTCTGGAAGCTGTTTTTTCCCCCTTCACCCTTTAAAAGCAAAACTAAACAGAACTAAGTTCTTAAAAACCAAACCAAAACAAACAAAACAAAAAAGACAAGCCTCACAGGGCCCAGAAACCCATCCTGGCCTTCTCGCTCCCGAAATATCCCCATCATTCACAGGCAAAGGGTGGTGCTGCCTGCAGAACCTACAACAGCTCCTCTCCAGCCAGCCAGTGCCAGGAGGTGAGGCAGGAGAAAGCTTCATCAGTGGGCAAAGGGCATGCACAGGATGTCACTGTCATAGTCAAGATGGCCCAACCAATGGTTTTATGAGCAACATATGGATACACATGATTATGTAGCATATTATCTCCCCTGTCTGGTCATGCTCCAGGTCTCAAACTGAGCAAACCCAAGCTGTCCCTCTCCTGTGACTCTCTGTGTACCTTCCAACAGAGTTGGGCCAGGCTTTAAGTGGTGACATTACCTATCCGAGTGCTAAACCAGTCCTCTGCATTGGCAGGGAGAGAGAATGATTGCAGGGTTCATCTATTTATTTATTTTGATTGAAGAGTATTTCAGGGAGCTCTGGATAATAAAATATTATATCATATCTAGAGCAGATCTTGCTGCCTTGTCTTTTCTTCCAGCTACACTTATATCCAGGTCTGGAAATGCATACCGCTGTCTTGCACTGAATGACATTAATTCAGCCTCACAGCCTGTGCAGTATTTTATCCTGATTGTTTATTCTTTCAGATGCCTCATTCAGCTTCTGCTCCTCTGTCCAAGCCTCAGTCTCAGCTCCACCAGCCCACTCTGTTCAGAGAAGATAAACAGGAAAACTCAGCAGCAGGGAAAGGCAGTGTTCTAAGAGCAGCAGTCTCCTTCCCCTGAAGACATGGGGAAAAGGCTGCAGCGGAATTGCTGGAAGTTTGGTTGGTGTTAGAAGTTTCATCTGAACCCAGGCGTACACTGGGGCCAAGGAAGGGACCTTTCTCCATTAACTAGGGGATCAGGAACCTTAAGGCATCCTGCCCACAGCAGCCTGATTCTTCACATTATGAGCAACTTCTCTTCCTCATTTCAACTTCTTCTCTTGTACAGTATCAGCCAAAACCGGTAAGGCCCATCCTTGTACCAGCAGCCCTTCTAATAGAGACTGGAAAGCCAGACAGGAACGCTGGCACCTTGACAGTGGTTTCTGTTTAATTAATATGCTTCTCATAAGGGACAACTGCAGTTCAAATATTTTACTGCTGTTTCTCCTCTTTCCCTTGGAGGAGCATGTGCTCTTGAACAGCACTGGCAGCTATGTGCAAATGGCTGCAGCAGAAGGTAGTTGGCTGTAGCCAAACCTTTCCTGTCTGGGTGCTGGGTGACTCTGGAGAGCACAGCCTTTCACCTGCCCAGCTTGCAGAGTGGCTCAGGTCGCTGTATGTTGCCAGCAAGACTTTGTGCCACGTGCCGCGCCAGTCACTGACTTGCTGCTTTCTGCTTGGCTTCCAACTGTTTTAACAGTTGGTTATTCTAGGCCCTAGAGCAATCTTGGAGACCCCATGAGAAATACTCCCCCTCAGTTCTGATTTCCTGTTTACAATGACGTTTTGGGATGTGCTTCCAAGTCAGTGTTTAATCCTTTTACTCTGCCACATTGATTTTGAATCATTCTAGTTTAAGTGTTATGAGTACCAAGACAATTACTTTTCATGAGTCTCAAACCACAAGTATCTTTATTGACCTTATTTTTAATTTCATCACAAATAATCCCAAGTTTAGCTTGACAGAATTCATCTTCCAAAAGGTACCAGAAGCCTTCTCATTAAGAACCAGCCTCATGAAAGCAATCATTTAACAGGATTTCAGGACAGCTCTGACAGGAATAGGTTCAGACCTCCTACCCCACAGTAAAAAAGGCTCCAGGAACACAACACGAACTGTTCTGGAAGAAAACTGTGCTCATCCAGCTTTACATTTCTTAGGCATTAGGTTTCAGTAGCTGCCAAAACATGATTGGCATTTCCCAACACACAAACATTACTTATTAAAGGAAATTGGAGTCCTCTCTCTGAACAGCCAGGGTCCTTGGTGTACATAGAGCACAACAAAAGTGAAATCCAGAGCATGGAAGTACTGTAGACTCCAAGCACTACCACATCCACCTGCAGGATCGTAGCTATTTGCAGCTTAAGACAAGTTCAGTGGAAAGTGAATGGCCAGCTCTCTACACGCAAGAATACCATGGGGTTTTCTGTAAAGGCAGCTTGCGGCAGAAAGCTCAATGTATTTTTCTTCCCTATTTGATTCAAAGCTCCAGCATGACACAGAAGTATGGGGTTTTTTTTAATCTGTGGAGGAACCCAATTTCAACATTGTAAGTTAAAGGGAAGAAAAAGAAGCCAACCTCACATCAGGTTTTGTGTGCCAAACCTCACCATATAGACATGCAATTATGGAACTTCCTGAAATATATTTTTGCTAGAAAGAGAAATGGATAAAGGTTACACAGGACCATGAAGAGCCTCATGAAAACATGAAAGATCATAACCAAATGAGCCACTGAGTGGGGAAAGAAAACCACAGTGCCCAGCTGCAGGTGGCAAAATCTGAGCTCTCAAATATGTATGATAAAGAAGGTATCCACACACAATGTGTGCCACCATGGCTTTTTCATCACTGATTATACCTGGAGGCAGCAGTGTACATGTGCCTTGCTGCAGATTTGGTGTTACTGGCATGAACCCGCTCATTCACTCCCAGGGAAAAAATACATATTTTACAGCAGTGTGCTCTAATCTAAACTTCCCCGGGCTCCTCCCAGAATGCCTGAGCACTTCTGGTCAGCTGCTCAGTATCACCAAGAGAGAGCTGGAACCTCTCAGCAAAAGCACCCCCCCTGCAGGGCCCTGGGACAGGTAGAGTTTCTTCCACCTTCATTACGTTCTGATTTGCTCACTCATACAGTCGTTTGTGACCTTTTTTAAGGACTTTTTTGTCCCCCACAGATCCTCATGAACCCTAATTATGAATCCAAGGTCATTATCAGTGATGTCAATTATACAATGGCTGAGCAGCTGCTCCCCCTGTTGCTGGCCTAATAGTGCCATGTTGAAGTAGACAGCAGAATTTCTTGTGCCATTTAAAATTTGCAATATCATTACTTTCCTTTCAATTGCAAAAGCAGAAAAACAGCTTGAGTACTTTTCCTCCTACATCTTTACTTCAAGCTGTTTTTACAGTCCTCAGTACATCTTTCAGCATCTCCTGCCTTAAATACATATCCCAAGGGGAATAAAGGGGAATTTAAAAAGAACAATTTTTCCCAGATGGTACTGAAAGTCATCTACAAACACAAAGATAGGAACTGCTTTAAAATAAACTCTATTGGAGCTTTTTGGCTGTTGGAGTATAGGGCATGTGGCCATTCACATGTTATGAAGTGCTGTACTCAGTACTAAAATACAGCTACTTCAGGATGAGAACTCAGAGGCAGCTTACTAGTGCAGAGTACCAACAGCTAGTTTGGGTACAGGAAGCAGAGCAGTATTTAATATGCAACTGAAATGAAAAGGGCCCTATCTTCACCTTGTTATATTTTATAACTGTTTAGATAACTAGAGGGAGGTAGCCCCAACAGCAAACTATCACAGTTATCAGCGATTTCCTTTTCTGTGTACAGGGTGAGGAATGTGGTGCGCCACATCCCACCATGTAGGAAGTGTTAACAAGCACTCGTTTTTTTCATGGCAGGCATATAGCTAGCAAATATCAAGAGACCTAGCTCTTTGTCTTTCACATCTTTATTTTTTCCTTCTGTATCTCAAAAGATGAAAGAAGGTGCTGAATTCACATGGGGTGACCTCCTCAGTGACTTCCCTTGCAAGTTGGCAAACACCAACACTGCTGGAAAACATCCGTTTGCCAAATCTAAAGTCTGGCATCAGAATAAATCTGTTTCAGTGCCTTTTTTATGCAAAGCAATGTGTCCTGGGTTCAGACACAATGCTAACATGATGTCATACAGAGGAACACAGCTTTTTCTTATCAAATGTTCATAAATGGATATCTTTTACGGAAGAGCTACTGGCCTCCTCTTCCCGTCAGCCTTACTTCCTATTCCCAATTTCTACCTTGCAAAGTTCCTACTGGGGCCTGAGAAAAGTTGGGCTCTTCCTCAAGGAGTATTATCCCCAGCAAGGAAATCCATGGGCCAATATATCATCTTGTTGATGCTTGCACAATCACTTGCTCTGCCCTGTCTTTGCTGTGCCCCCTCTTACTGTACTAATTGAGGACAGAAAGCAAATTAAAAACCCTTGCCATTGTCAGTGCAGCCAGCAGCTATGACTCAGAATACAGAGAAGCTGCAGATCTGGTAAGATGGAGGTTTTTCTCCCCACACACTCTTCTTCTTTTTTAAAAAAAAAAAAAAATAAAAATAATCAGTAGAAAAACTTCAAAGAATTTTACTCTTTCTCAAAATGACTATATGATTAAGGATTTCTGCTGCAGCCTTTTTTTCAGCTAACTCTAGTGACAGATGATGTTCTCCATACTGCCAGTTTTGCATGGTCTAAGCAGCTCCAGAAGATTCAACACTTCCCCAAAGCTCTTAGGGTTGGCACATCTGGGCTTTAACCATGTGAGATCCAGAACTCTCAAAGTCTTCAGACTTTGGGAACTTCCTGCTTAGGCCAGGGGTTTGCTGTCAAAATAGACTTCTTTATTGAGTGGCTCAGTGCTGCTTTCAGTCCTTGCCAGAAGCCAAGTAGAGAGGCATGAGGAAAACAAACAGAAGTTACTGAAGCATTTCAGAGTTTTCAGAGAAGTTTGGTTCAGCTTTAATTCCAGTAAAGCTCAGGGAAGGATGAAGAAGAAAAATATTTCCTAACCAAATTCCCCACGCAAAGGATCTTAGTAGACAAGCAAGTGTAAATTACATAACAGTTTTGCATTCCTGGTCAGGACCTGTGAGGTTCCACATATGGATGATCGGAAGGACAATGCACATGCAGAACACAAGGAAAAGCACCCTGTAGGTACCAGCTCAGGTTTTGCCCTCAGCAGTATTCCCACAGCCAACAGACTTCCCTGGAATTGCATAAGTATTTCAGAGCAAAATTTAGCCTTTTTTGTTGTTGTTTTTGAAGGAATATAATCACTTCATGGAAGAGTCTGGCAGACACCAAAGGCTGCACGCACACAAGCACGCTTGCTGGGAACTCTCCCCCAGGAATGCTCAGTTTGGATCCAGCCAGCTTTTCATATAAATCAAACAGTAGAATACCAGTTCTGAAAACAAAATACTTCAAATATACTTAAGTGTGAAAAACAAAGCTAAATTTGCCTAAAGTCAGAAAAAAAGTTAAACCCCAGACGTGATCACAAAATACTTCTATGACAAAGCCCATCTTGGATGCGTATTCACCCACTCCTTTGTAGGTTGTTTGTGATTAAGTTCAGTTTGACACTGGGGAAAGGGAACCATCAGATATATCATCAGCTTCTTCCCTGCTGCTGTCCCAGGAAGTACCCAGAAAAAGTACCATAGCTCAAAGTAGGAGAGCAAAGCAACAACAGTCACCACCCCCCAGCTTATGATAATGCCACAATGGAAAATAGTATGACAAAAACTTTGATATGCCATGTAAAAAAATAATTCAACTTAATCTGGACCAAACAAGACTGAAATATCTTCTTCATGACAACACAGGCTTTTCGTAACATTGTTGAGTAGCAGAGGGAAGCTCAAGCCCCTGAGAGTACTGCTACAATGATATTATTTTAACTTTAACCTTTTAAATCTTCTTTTAAATATAACTGTCTACTTCATGGGGTTTGTGACACAGTGATTTAGAATAATTCAGCCAGCCTACTATTTATTTTTAAACCATGCATTTCATATACATGTACATGCATGAAATAAAATCCAACTTAATGAGAATTCCCTAGTCTTCAAAATTACCAAGAAAGCTACACAACCATACATAGAGCTCTAGCCTACAAACCCATCAAGTCCACAGGTTTTGCAGCTGGACTCAGCTGAGGCACCTACAGCCACAGCTGATCCCATGGTCCTGACACATTCTCAACCCACCTCCTTCCATCAAGTCACCAACACCATAACATCACTTCACACCCAGATGCAAGAGGAAGGATGATTGTAGCCCTCTTACAGATGCATCTAGATTAATAGACTATCTCCACTCTGGTTAATCCTAACAGACATTAAACAGTGATAACATACCTTAATAGCAAGTTGATGTCTTTAAACACAGCTATGCACAGGGCCTTTCTGAATTGCACCAGTACAGCAAATCTCAGGCGCTGTTTTATTCCATCTTTACAGTTATTGAGAGCAGAAGAAGCTTTTGTTTTCCCTCATAATTAAAAAAAATTGAAAGTCTTACATTATTCAAACTTAATGAAGCAACTTGCAAATTTTCTGGAAAATCCACATCACATGCAAAGTCTAAAGGTTACAAATTTAAGGAATTCATTAGACTATCTATCTTCCTTATGCAGGACAGGAGGAGTTAACTCTGACTTTTTACACAAAATAGAGCATCTGCTTCATCACTGTACCAACTGACTAGCACAGTAAGACCAATTTAGGGAGTTTCTAAAGGACTACAAAACTCAAATTAATACTCAACAGAATTAGACCAAAAAACTTTGCTTCAGGTGGGGGGATTCTCACCCAGACATAAAACAGCAATAGCAGGTTCTTCACTCAGTGTTTGGAAGGTCACACTCCTCTCATCAAACTTAGTGGAGATCAGAAGACAACTTCAATGCCTTCTCCCAATTAAGTAGCTCATTTGGATCTAATACGACGTTTATTGACTCCTGGGCCTGTATTGATTCTGAATAGGCTACAGCTAAGGTTTAGCAAATGCCTTGGAGATAAATAAGCATGCAGGTAATAAACTGCAGATCACATAAGCAAACATTACTTAATTATATTCCTATTAATATATAGAGTCTGTAATGAATTTTTGAGGCATTTAATTATCAATTTGACAAGATAATCTAGGAGTAGTTAATGATGGACCAGTAAATTGTTAAAAAATACAGACACTTAATAAGTCTCCTAACTGACACTGAATTAACTTGCTTTAGCTGTCTGGTTAAATAGACAGCAGTTAATTACAGAGTGCTTAAACAGTCTCACAATTTTAATATATAACTCTCTTTGCTGTGTAGTAACCATACAGCAGGAGACACGGGGTTTTCCCCAGGTATTTCCTTCAGATGGCTGAATTATTTGCTGTTGAAACCACTTCATTTTCAGTAAGATTCAGCAGTTAGGCCTTTGTTATTTACAAATGCAATGGACCGCTTCCTCTCTTTAGTGATAAAAAATCGCTGTGTGTTTCAGTTCCTGCAGGATTAACAACAAAATGGGAATTTTATTTCCAACAAAAGGGGTAATGGTTTGGAAAAGAAAGTGGTCACTGTGAAGCTCCAAGTGGTCCCTGGACAGGCAGAGATACCTGCTAGACATCCTGGCTAGCTGTGGATGTCTGAATATTGCTGTCTAGAGATTCATGTATATCCAAGAAATGCTTTACCCTGTGCCGAAGTGTAGCTCCTTATTTGGATAAAATCTGACACTTCACTGCAACAACTGGCTCAGCACTGACTCATACAAAGATGATCACTTGCCATAGTGTTTTGGGTGCATAAAAAAAAAGGAAAAAAGGCAAATGAGCCAGCAAAGGCAGCACCAGAGAAAAAGCATTAACAGTTTGTCCCAGAGGTTAACAAAAAATGGTAACAAATATTAATAGCTGTGATACCTTCTCTAGGAAAAGCCTCAGGCTGCAGGAAGAGCGGCTTCCTCGAGCTGGAGAAGTCTTGGCAGTAGTTGGTTTGAAATGTAAAACACTGCTGATAATCCCGGGTTGTGCATGAATAAAACATTGTAGATCCTTAATCAGCTGGAGTAAAAGCATGCAGGTCCTTTTAAGAAAAAGATATTTCAGGAAGCAGAAGCAATGTTTTTTTGACTCCAGGAGTTCAGAGGCTCCAAGTCATCAGACTCTTCTATCATTAGCTTAAAGAGAAATTTTCAAGTGCTGGTTCTTTCAATTTATTTACTTTGGGGAGCCTTTAAGGATCAAGCATTTTTTTCCCCTCCTTTCATTATGCAGCCTAAAAGACCTTTCTCCAAAAATAAATAAAAACATTCATGCAATAGCACAAATCCAGGAAGGTCTTTAAAAAGCCACCAAATGTTATGAGAGTGAAAAAGTTACGTGGAAACCTCAGGGACCCTTACTCAGTCAGGCATTTGCATGACAGTGCAATGACACCAGTAACATCATTCTGCTCTTAGAGTCACTAGCAGCTGCAGTGGTGTTAAGTAGCAGAGTCCTTCCATTACAACTTCCTTAAAGTAAGAATGCAGGGGAGACAAATTCTCAGTCTGGGAAGGAAGAAGTCACCATGAATTCTGTGTCTGTAGCTGCTTTATTTAAGTCATACCATGCTCTTCAGAGCTAGGTCAAGAAACACTGAACAGGGTTGCTGCAAGGTACATTTCTCAAGTTACCATTCTTCAGGTTCACCTAAACAAGAGGAGAAGGTTTCTGCCACCTCTGGTTTGCTGGCTGGGCTGAGGGCAGCTTGGACAGCTGAGCAGGCTCTGGTGGCTGGTGAGGACAGCCCCACCTCCAGCTTGATCAGACCTGCTTAATTGTTCCTTCAGATCTCTTCTGTCTAAGAAAGGCCTGAAAAGCCACAAGGAATCCTTGCCACCTCCAAAGAATGGCTTGGTACATGTTTGTCAGTGACGCAGAGGGACAGAAAGGATCGTGTGTTTAAACCCAGCTGCTCCCATGCCTTGTTCTCTTGTCCAGCTCCACCAGGCACAGCACTGATTTTTCATTCACTGAGCAATGACCTCCTTTCAGGAGGTATCTGGTCATTTTGGGGCAAATCATGGTAAGACCAACATCTACACTCATGTCTCCTCAGAGAGAGATTAGTTGAGGCTGGAAAGCATGCACAGCTTTGCAGCTTGTTGTGGAGGTGAGACCATGGCTGATTCACAGAATATTTCCTCAACAGGGCAAAGAAGGGAAACAGCTCGGTTTAACCCTTTCCTTACTGAAGAGAAGGCAGTGCTCTCTCCCGTGCTGACACCAAGCCAGCTGAGGTCACTGGCAGGGCTGTGCTCCGCAGCATACTTTCTCATACCCAGTTGTTTTGGGCATGTCATTAGAGAAAGCATTTTGCCAGACGTGTCAGATTTACCACCAGCCCCACATGTAGAACTCAGCACATGCATCATCAATGTGTTGTGGTATTTTCCAAAAGCCACTCTTGATCCCAGCACCCATTGGGATGCCCAGAAGCAGGTTCTCACTGCACACCAAAAAACATGAGTATGGCCTAGGATGCTTCTAGGCTGGCTGGGAATGGAGTTGTTGGTCATGGCAAACAGCTGTGATGTGGCCTGGGAGATCAGCTTGCAGTGGTGGCCCTCAGGATCCTTGGCCAATTCTGCTGTGTTCCAAGGCCAACTGAAAGCTATTGTCCTATCCCCACAGGCTCCTTCTCTGTGATTTCTGCAGGGTTGGAACTGGATGATCTTAAGGTCCTTTCCAACCCTAACTACTCTATGAGTCTATGATTGACCCATTGCCCCAGGGTGGACAGCTGCCTTGCTCTGCCAGGACTGCAAAGTGGGCTGCGGGTGCCACCAGCCCTTCCCCTCTTCTCCCCAACACAGCTGAGTGCTCCAGCCTCTGCACATCCCTCCTCCTCCTCCTCCTACCACAGATGGTTGCCAGGGTTTCTCTTTGGCTGCTGCTTTTGGGCCCAGCTGCAGGAGGGCTCTGCTCCAACACAGGCTCAGCTGGGCTAGCACAATGGGAAAACAAAGGCCCTGTCGCTGGGGATCTAAGCCTTTTCAGCCCTGTTTCCTTTTCCAATGCTTTCATTTCCTCTGAGTGAAATGCTGCTGAAAGGAGGACAGTGTCACTGTGGCTGCTGCATAGGCATGGGGGCTTGGATGTCACTAGCTGCTTCTTACAGCTGGGTCAGTGATTTCAAAGGGGCCTTCACACAGGTACTCTCTTCAAGATAGTATTTCTTCTAAAGAGGCTTACATAGGCAATCAGTAGAGACCTGAGATCACTCTACCTTAGAAGCAGCTGGCTTTGCCTGGCCTTACTCTTAAGAAAATCCCAGTAGAGGTGCTGGACATCCCAGAGATAGTGCGGGCAAGACAGAGCCTAGCAAGGGCTTCTTGAGTTTTGGCATTTGTTCTGCAGTTTTCGAGGCACCTAGTAAGCCTAAGGAAGCATTTGAGGAAGTTGGGAGGAACTGAAGTAGTTCTTGCTTTGGCAGTTATGGCATGGGGTGGGAAAGGGAGGATAGAATGAATGTAGCTTGATGTACAGCTTTACTGCTGCTGCCTTTGACACTGAGGGGCTAGGGGAACTTCCTGTGTTGAAGGGGAGGTGGCATTAATTTAGAAGGTTTTTTGGCAGGCAACAAAGTTATCCTTGCTGGGTAAAGGAGAAGGTGTTAATCCGTGCACTTGCTAGGGAAGAAATTAATATTCCCTGACCTTAAAAGAACTTTTAAGAGAAAACAAACCAAACTAACGACAGAAGATTTCCTAGAGGTGGGGTTCCTCAGCGACCGATACGCCCCGAACAGAGCTGTGCAGCACTCCATCATGTCCTGAGGAGAGTGGCGATCCCCCAGGACGCTGCCGCTATCCCTTCACGCCCGACCCCAGCCTATCGCGCACCCCGCTCCATCGCTCCCCACCACGTTTCCGGCTCCCCAGACCCCTCGCTCCTACGCAGGTCGATACCGCGACCGCTCCGGGCCCAGCCCGCTCCTCCCCGCCGGCCTGCGCCAGCCCGGGCCGGTCAGCAGAGGGCACTCGGGGAGAAGGATTGCCGTGAGAAGGGGCGGCCTGCCAGGGCCAGGGCCAGGGCCAGGGCCAGGGCCGGGGCCCGGCGGTGCGGAGCCGT
>JBCJKH010046209.1:78598-146362 GCA_039877255.1 Loriculus beryllinus | reverse complement strand
AGGGTGCTGAGGCACTGGAATGGGTTGCCCAGGGAGGTTGTGAATGCTCCATCCCTGGCAGTGTTCAAGGCCAGGTTCGATGAAGCCTTGCATGCCATGGTTTAGTGTGAGGTGTCCCTGCCCATGGCAGGGGGGTTGGAACTGGATGATTTTAATGTCCTTTCCAACCCAAACCATTCTATGATTCTGTGATTATAAAGATCCCCTGTGTGTTGAACAGGGTGCATGCTTGATTTTCTCCTAGTTAATGTCATACTCGTGAGTGATCCTCTGACTTGTGGCTGGTTTATTACAGGGGTTGAAATGAGAAAGATCACAGATGCTCATACACCATCCAGTGAGACTGTTAACATGACCCTCTACTACGTGCTGTCGAGCATGGCAGCTCCTCTGCTGGATCCACTCATCAGTGGTGAGGACAGAGAGAAAATGGAAGCCAGCTTGAACTACGCTGACCACTGCTTCAGTGGCCACGCGACCATGCACGCAGAGAACCTGTGGCCAGCAAAGCTGACCAGTGTCACCCAGGTCTTGCAGCTCTCAGACCTGTGGAAGCTCACTCTCCAGAAACGAGGATGCAAGGGTCTTGTGGCAGCTGGTGTCCATGGGCTTATGCAGGGAATGGTGCTTAGTTTTGGGGGTCTGCAGTTCACAGAAAACCATCTTCAGTTTCAGGCTGACCCAGATGTACTTCATAACAGCTATTCCTTACGTGGGATCCATTACAATAAGGACTTGATTAATCTAGCTGTTCTGTTGGATGCCGAAGGAAAGCCCTTCTTGCACGTGTCTGTGAAATTCCAGGACAAGCCAGTGAAACTGTATGCGTGTGAGGCAGGCTGTATGAATGAGCCTGTGGAGCTGACCTCAGAGGCACGAGGCCACACGTTCCCTGTCATGGTGACTCAACCTATCACACCACTGCTTTATATATCAACAGATCTGATCCACTTGCAGGACCTGAGACACACACTCCATCTAAAAGCTATTCTAGCTCATGAGGAACACATGGCCAAGCAATACCCAGGCTTACCTTTCCTTTTCTGGTTCAGTGTGGCCTCCTTAATCACATTGTTTCACTTGTTTCTGTTCAAACTCATCTACAATGAATATTGTGGGCCAGGAGCCAAGCCGCTCTTCAGGAGTAAGGTATAAGGCTGCTTTTGGCTGTGTCCACTGAGTGTTGTCCACCTGATTTTCTGTCAGCTGTGCCTAGGGAGGTTCTGTCTTGGACTGTGAGGATATTCAGTCTCTGCTGCAACAAGTGATCTGTGACCTCTTCTTGCAAGAAGTAAGATTTGGGCAGGGATTAGAGCAGTAGAGCTCACAGACATTAGAAAAGATATATCCATTGTCCTTAGACATTTGCAAGGCTGCAGATCAAGACAGACATAGCTTTTTTTGTCCTTTTTCCATACATCAATGTAGGACATTGCTTGTTTTTAAGCCAACAGTTGCAGCTGTGTCATGAGATGATGTTTCTTGTTACGCAGTACAGCAGTGCTTGCAAGAGAGCTGCTATACTTGTCTTTACTACTGTGTGGGAGACGTGCAGGCTTTTCTGCCTGGTTTGGATGCGTGAAGTGTCATACAAGAACACACAGACACAAGCTGGTGTTCTTGGGTGAAAGTGCTGACTTGTTGGGACTACTGGTAAATGTTCACAGATTCATAGACACTGTGAAGTCCACCATCAAACCACATTTACCACCATAGTTTTGGGAAGGTGCTGAGTTAGCGTTTCTCTCATTCAGATGAAATACGTAGCTGTGTTAAGAAGAGTACTGAGTGCTTTTTACTGTGAGCTTGAGGTTCTGACTTCAAACTCTACTGCATCTCCTTTTGGTGTAAAGAATTGGAAATTCTTGGTTTGAGTTGCCTTAGAAAACTTAGTTGCTAGTAAAAACTTAGCCCAGAATAGACAATAGATGGTGAATTCTGCTCCAAAAATATAACTAGAGCTGTCAGAGAAAAGGTTTTGCTTTAGATTGCCCTGTTTTTTTCAGATTCTAAGAGCAGATTCAATTCTGATAGCTGAAGTTGGACAGAAGGTACTGAACTAGACTTGACCATAGGTACGTAAAGGGGTGTTTTAAAGTGAGCTGGCTGTTTTCCTCTCAGCTAACTGGCTTTGTCATGTTGAGCACTGGAGATCAGGCCAGACTCCAAGCATGTCTGAATACATATCACCCATTGAGAGATTGAGAAGGGAAGAGGCTTGTGGCTAGACAAACCTAGCAAGAGGTAGGGTAGGTATGTATACCAAGTACAACTGCATTTATAAGCCTGTGATCATGATCAAAACCTTAATGCAAGAAGAAGAAGTGGTCAGGAAGTAATTCCAGTTATTGTGTATTCAGCTGTGCCCTGCCATGCATCCCAAAATGTGTCCTTGAATTTATGTCTTTTTGTCACTGCTGTCTATCTGGTTGCCTTTGTCATACACAGACTTGCCTTCTGCCTTTACAAAGTGACTTGTTAACCATTACTGCAGGTAACTGTCCCTGACACTATTCTCTGAAATGCCGGGAAGCTTCTCAGCTACACACCAGGGCTGACGTACCACCTCTTCCTTCTCGACCCTGCTTTGCAGTGTACAGCAGACACGGCTGTTGCCTCGTCTTAACTGGACCTTCTTAAAATGAAGATGATGTAGATCTTGATTCCAGAAGCAGGGGTGATGGGGAAGGCTCCAGCTGAAGCTCAGCTCTCTGCAGCATTAAGCAAGATGAATGGGGTGTTTCAATAACACCCTGCTCATTAATTGAATGGGAACATCCCAGTGTCCAAGTGAACTTAGTCCTGCTTTCCGCCTCCATTTGCACAGACACCTTGACAGTTTTGCAGCTGAGAACAAGGACCTTTTGAAAGCAACAATCCCTTTGTGCCTTGTTAAGAGAGGAACCTGAGACTTGGAAAGTGTGGTTATTCAAGAGTTTATCCCAGAAGCTCGTGTAACAGATACTTCTTTTTCCTTGTAAGCTTGTTCCATCCCCCAAGAGAAATCTATTTGGTGAAAATACTTGAAGATACACCAAGTCCTTTGATCGTTTGATTTGTTTCTTAATTTTACAGGAAAATAAAGAATGATGATTCCTTTCACAGAGTTAACAACTAGAAAACTTCAGTGCAACTTCCTTTCTGGTATACATTTCTTAACTTATTGCTGGGGAGGTGGGAGGATGTTAATAAAATCCACTTCAGTAACAAGTTAGTCAACTGAACCGTAGATATCCAAGTGCTGGTAACAGGTTTTCCAGCCCTTTTGACTGTAGAGTGCAAAACCAATGAATGAAATTGTTTTCTGGCTTTACACTTGGAAATCCTGATCTGCAGGTTTCCTGTTCTAAGCATACTGAGGCTTTGTGCATTGGTTTGTTTTGGCTGCGAGGAGGGGGGACACCACATCCCACTTTCTACTGATTTAAAGGTCTTTTGGTTTTAAAATACCAAAGCTGTTGTTTCTAAATAAAGATCTGTCAGTTTAATCTGATCACTGAACTATGGTTGGGTTTTCTTTTGGGTTGGTTTGTTGTTGTTGTTGTTGTTGGGGTATTTTTCCAGTCTCTGTTCTCTTCTCCCCTTCCTCCCACCCAGTTAAAACAAGCAGAGCATTATGTTACATCTGGGGCCAGTACTGACGACAAAAGTGCTTGGATCAAAAGCAAATACAATGTGGAAAATAATACATAAATGAATTTAGGATGGGGACAGACACTGTGGAAAGCACAAGAAGACAGAAAAACACAGGGGGTGCTAATCTCCATTTCCCTGGCTCTATATAACCTTGTTCTATCTTGAGACGTGCAGGCCAGGCTGTAGTTTAAGGAACACAGAAATGAACACAGGGAACAATCAAGCAGCAGATTTAATGTCCATCCAGTAAGGAATGAATTTGGCACATCTGGTTCTCCCAGTGAGAAGCTACAGCAGGATTTAGCTTTGAATTTGTAAATAGGTTGCTGTCTAGTTTCAGATGAAAAGTAGATTTCAAGTGTCTGTTACTTACCTGCAGACCATTTCACTTACTAATTGGTTTAGCATAGTTACTTCCATACAAGCGAACAGACTGAAGATACAAGGCAATGGATTATATTATAAATTGTACACTAAGTACACTGTGTATTGAAAGAGTTATTAACTATTAGGCTTTAACAGAACATACCAGACGTTCCTGCTCTTTCTTACTGAAGTTCCACAAGCTGCTTAGTCTCTGTGAAACATCTGGCATGAAAATGATAAGAGCTTCAGGGTGCAGTTTCCAAGCTACCATGGTATCAGCTGGAGGCTGAAGCTTTTGATGTTTACTCAGAACTGCCAACAGTATGATGCCCACTGAGTCCAAGAAAGATCTTTAGCCTGTTCAGATGAGGCCTGGAAAAGATGGATAAGGAATTGTTACATAAAGCAGGAGTGGAACGAAAAAGGCAAAAAAGCTTTCAGTGTTTTACATTAAATACATTATGATTCTTACAAGCGTTCCCCAGATAATAACTGTGTCAGATTTCCTTTGCAAAGAAAAAGGGGAAAACCAAAGAATAGGGTTTCTGTATTTACAGTGCGCAAGAGAGCAGAAGGTTATATTTGTGAAATTGCAGAAATGTTTAAAATCTAAACAAAATTCCATGTTTACAAGCAGATCCATAAACCAGGAAAGCTGAAACAGTAACTGAACATCCAAAATTTATACTTCATTTTTAGGTGATACTCAAAGTGATCATGGAAGTTAAACTGAAAAGTGTGCTATGGTTAGTTCGTAAATTCAAACATTAAGAAGAAAGCCAACTAATTCATGAAGAAAAAGAATTCAGAATCTCAATTCTGCACTCAGCTCATCCTCGTTTATGCTTTTGACAGATAATAACTACAAGATGCCAGAACAGACTTTGGCTGATTCCATTTGAAATTCAGAATGCAGCTTTCTCAAGTGCTATTGTTTGGGTAGGATAATACATTCTTGAGAAGCAGACAAAGCAGCAACGCATTGTATATTTTTGTCTTCCACATGTGTGCTCCAGGCGTCTTCCATCTAAATCAGTACCTACTGTGGAATGGCAGCTATGAAAACCAGGGGGTTTGCTGCTTATTAATACTGACATTAGACAGTAGATTAATTTCAGCTTCAAAATCTCTAGTTTGGTCTGTATGTACAATGCAACTCCGGTTACAAAACTGGCATTGTGAGATTTGCTTCCATTCTAATGTGTGACTTGGTTTATGCTATAGAGATGTTTAGTTTATAAATAGGAACAGTTTTTTAGGTGAAGGGCAGGTGGATGGAAACATGACAGAGAAAGGAAAACATCCACAGTGGAAGAAAAAAAGGAAGAAAGAGACACAATAGTAAGTGTTGCTATCAAGTAATGGATCTCAAATGTCCAGTAATGAATTAGGATGTTTTATTTTGTGGCAGCAGCTCTGTAGAGATATAAATGCCTGTTCTTGCCTGCTTTGCCCTGTTAGTGAAGGTGGTTTGCCCTTTTTCATTAACAAGCTCATACTGCATTATACCACAGGTCAGCATGGAGATTTGGGGTGTAAAAATGCCCTATTCCGTTCCAGGGATGTGCTATTGATCTAACATAGGTACATAGGAAAGACATGGAGTGTGACTCACCCTCTACAGCAGCATTTCTCCATTATCATGGACAGCTGGTTCTTTGTATTGCTTGAAACATCTTCCACTTCAAAATGATTACAGTTTGGTTTATGGCAGAAGTACGGCATGCTGAAACACACGCGACTCAATCTAGAAAAGAAGATGCAGGTTTTCAGTCAGTGCAAAGTGGTAGTTGCCATTCAGTCACAAAACAAACCAGAACAAAAGAAAAGCTCATGGTCATAGACAGAATCATACCAGGAGTCATGTTGGAAGGGGGCTTCCAGAGATCCTCTAATCCAACCCCACTGATATGTCAGAATCTATCACTGTCTGAATATCAAAGGTCCATCTAAACTGCTGTTTGGGGCGGGGTTAGCAGCTTGGGCATATAAAAATTTAACCCACAATCACACACTTTTTCCATTGGTATCAGTCACTTGTCTCACAGATAAACTAACTGCATTTTAAGTCCCATGTCCCAGAGGTAGAAAAGAGGCTATAAAAGGCAATACACAGAAAGCTGTCAGCAGGAAAGTGGACAGTTCTGCAGGGAATAGCCTTCCAGTTCATGGGTTTCCCATTGCTTTGAGAGTGGAGGAATCTTTACTGCTTGTCTCTCCGTGCTCCCTTGCATCCCTTCCAAATAGTTATACAGCATTTGGCCTGAGTATTTGTGCTACTGTGTCTTACTCTATCTGCAACTCTCTTCACACCTTCCCTTTCTCTTCCCTACTCTCAAATGTGACCAAAGCATTGTCCTATCTGTGCTCACATGCACAGGCTCACCAAAAACATGATCCTAATGACCACATTAAGTTGGCCTGGCTCCTCCTGCTCAGAGCACCCTGGCATCTAACACTGCTAATGGGGAAGAATGCAGAGTTAAGTACTTGGCCGTTTGCAAAGCTGTGGAACAAAATCTTTCTGTACTACCTTTTCGTTTGAGATTGATTGGGAAAAGGTTCTTGATGCTGCTCAAAATCCTACCAATCTCAGCGTAGTGAGGTAGTTTATCAGACTCACAGTGTGGTTTTTCCCTGCCTTCGAGTTTATTTTGCTTGTAATGAGGCTAATAAGGCACTAGAGGGCCTTGTACTAAGCTTTTACAAGCTACTGCTGTACACATGCTAACAGTGTGCAGCCTGGTGACTTTACTAATCCTAACATACCCTGCTGAATAACTTAAAAGACATAAGGGAGTAGAAGTAATGTGAAGAAAACCTCAGAGACCTCAGCAGAAGTGTCAGCCCAGCTCAAGAGGCAATTTTCAAAGCAATAAGTAAATTGCAACCTCCTGAACAAACAGCAGCCCTTCATTTCTCTAACAATGAGACCTTCTTAAATTAAGGCCATCCATTAAGAATGGACCTAAGGAATGGATCATACAGCTTCTTTAATACAGACCCTAGGGAGTTTCTTACCAGCAGGGACAGTATCCAGATCCTGGGAGAAACATGTCAATGTGGTTTTGTTCTTTCTTCAGTGACAGCTGGTAGTATGATTCCTTTGCTTCTCTTCCCTCACAGCAAATGGAGTTCTTCCAGATGACCTGCAGCAGGGCCTTTTGCTGGTGGTAGAATATGCACTTGCTCCAAGCCTAGCTGCTGGGGAGGCACAATGAAACCCATCATGGTTTGCACTGGCAGGGATGGAGTCACCTCCATGTGTGTAATGAGTCTAGATAACACCACTCCTACGGCTTGGTTTCAGACAAACAGGCCTGATGGCACTGAAAGCCTAAATATCACCTGAGGAAGAGCTATTCACACTGACTGCCATTACCTGTATCTCACCTTCCTCCCAGGGGTCTCTGGTGGCCCTTTTTACAGCCAAGGTGATGGTGCATGTGAAGGGCATGGTGTCATCAGCTTGGCTGCAATTGTTATCTGAAGCATTATGTCTTCACTCAGGTCTCTACTGGATCCTGCAGGGAGGGTTCTAGGTATCACTGCTAGAGAATACAGACACTGTGCTCTTCCTGGGGCACCCCCTGAGATTTCTGCCACCTACTTTTGATCCAAACCTACTTTATGTACGAATAACCTCTGCAGACAAGCCCGTACCAGTACAAACACAATCTCTGCAGTAAAACTAAAGTACCCTTCTTAATAGTTATCCAAATTCTTTTCACTTTCAAATAAGTCACAGTGCTAAGGAATGCATTCTCCCTTTATACTAGAGCTGTATGAAGATTTTACTGGTGTGACTTTAGAAGCTTGTATTCATCAATAACACTGACTGTTGCAATTGCACCCTAGAAGGCAGCACATCCTGCTCAAGTCAATCAATTATTTTTTAATATAAACTTTAAAAAATCACTGAGATTCAACATTCTTATTTAAAGAATTAAAATAAAATTAAAAATTATTATTTAATATTATTATTTTTTATTATTATTTAAAATTTAAAATCTTAACATTTAAAATGTAAAGAATTATTTAAGCTATTTAAATCCTGCATGTTGGATGCAACATTCACAAATTCCTGGGGCTCATGATCTGATTTTTTCACTTGTTCTATAGTTTATAGAACCCAAAGAGAACTGGATGATAGATACCAAGAAGAGAAACAGTTTCAATAAAGTCATAATCATGACACCTATCATCATAATCATGACCCGATTTCAACTGGGAAATTACACTTTTAACAACAGATTATACCAAATCATACTGCAGTATACACTATTTTTCACAAGGTGAAAGAAAAACCTGTCCCTGCCACTTCTTCCTGTGTATTGTTAAGACTGGAGACTGTATTTAATGGTAACACCGGAGACCTTTTACAGCCTTTCCCCTGCCTCAGGCTGGAGCTTGCTACCCTCACCTGGAGGAAGATGTGAGCCTGCTGAGAAGAGGCTGGGCAGCAGGAAGAGTCAGAGAGCCACAGGAGCCACCCTGGGGTAGGGGTGACAAAGCAAGGCACAGGCAGGGCTGAAGGCAGCAGGCAGCTGCTGAGCAGGACTCATCACAGCAAGCAGTGGTGATGCCCCGTGGGAAGACAGTACGGGTGCAAGCTGGTCCATGCAGGTGAGTGGGGAGGGCTGCAAAATGCTTTCACAGATTGATTTTAACACCCTGTGGTCTTGGGACATAGCAAGGGGAAGGGTAAAACCCAGCAGTGAGCGCCGGCAGCATCCCTGCAGACCCATCTTCTTCATATCCCCGTTGCTCCTTTTTAAGTCATTCAGATGGTGGGTGAAGACCTGTGAACTGTCACCATCGGCTGACACACAGACACAAATGAGGATTCTTTGCACAGCACAAGCAGAATCACCACCTTTAGCCTAGTATTAAGTTAACCCCTCTATTTGTATTTCTTTCATTGTCACAGAAGGTGGGCAGGATAAAAATCAAGGTGGGTTTCTGTTGTGGTTTTCTTCTCCCTCCTGGCACATACATAGGTGGATTCAGGATAAAACAACTGATTAAAAAGGGAGCACAAGTGACTGAAAGGTAAGCAATAGGTAGAGTAAGGAAAAGACTGGAAATTCATTCTGAGAACAGAAATGTGTCTGGGTTCAGAGATTAATTTTTCTTGGCTTGCGGTTCCTTTCAGTGAGACATTTTGCATTTGTTACCTTTAGATTGAAAAGAAATACAGACAAACATACATTGTGTTAAATATAGATAGATAGATATTGTATTAGATAAATAAAATGTGTCTGTTTATCATCTTGAGGCACTGTACTTTCAATATTTTTATCTATTTTACACCCGTTGACCACCATTCTGCTGCAAAGAGCCCAGCAGAAACTTGTTTTGCTTAATACCAGCCTCTGTTGAGAAACAGCAGGCTTTACTGGGGGTTTATTTGTCTTATTAAAAATAGAACTTCATGTTTCTAAAAGACCAGGGGATCTGAGAAGGGCTTTTTTTCAATCACCTCTACTATGCAAAGAGAAAAGGAAAAAGAAGGATGGAGCTGAAGGGGGTTTGTCATCAACCCAGTCCTGGGTTTGTGCTTTATCAATGGAAATGAGGGCTGTCCAGTTATTCAGGATCGCCAGCTTAAGCCTAACAATCCCGAGTTGTTTCCATGAGGATTATAAATGTGAGATTGTAACTGATTAATAGTTCTGGAAATGAAGATCTTTACTTTGCTGTATGGAGCCTGGGTGTCATTTATGTGCCGCGTGAAAGGAGGACAGAAAACTGCAATCATAAAGCTCAAACAGTAAATTTGGATACGTGTCTGCTGTAAAAACTGAAACAAAACTGGAATTTTATTCATTTTCCTTTTTTTAGACAACGTTTTGGAAGTGTCTGAGCTCATTTGAATGTATTGACACAAATTATTCATCATCTGGAAATTCCAGCTAAGAACGACTTCCACAGGTTTGGTTAAAAAAACCCAACAGCTCCAGTTTGTTATCACTGGGATAAGGAACCCACCTTTTCTGGGGTATTTCTATCTAAATCTGGATGGAAATACCGCAGAGAATAAAACCCACAGCAAATGATTTAAATATCACAGGAAACCAGATTGATTTTGTTAACGTGTTTCTGTGGCTCGGAGTCTATCATGGAAACAGCCTCTTTACCACAGCTTTTCTTTTAAAGAAAACATCATAAAACATGTCTTGCAATAACATTCAGCTACTGCATATTCCCTGTACTTAGTTTCAGAATGTAATGAATTGCTATTAGTGCCAGACATGTTTTCAAGAAGAAACAGGGATCAGACACCCCAATTCTTTCCTTTTCCTGAATTCTCTCTCTTTTTGTAGATGTTCTCCCCCCTCCAATGCTGGTGGTAGAAAAACAATTCAAAGGATTTTGACAGCATGCGTGGTCTCCTTCTGCAGCCTTCTGGGAGCCATTTCTTTTGATTTGAGCAACAGCTTGGAACTATGGAGAAACACAGGGAAAGCCCTTCAGGAACTTGCCTCCTGTGAAAACCTTTGGGCTGTTCGCCTCATCTATCTCCTGCAGGAAGAAAGGCACAACTGGCTGCTCCCGGCAGCAGAGAGGAATGGATCATTTCATGCTCAGCTCTTGGGGAATTTAAATTCCCTCTGTAAAGCGAGTGAAGCAGAACTGCATTGTGAGAACTGCCAATGCAAGAAGGAGAAAATCTCCATTTGTAGGTTTTACATCCCTGACGTGAGACAAAGATTAAATAGCACAGGGGATACTGATGCCACAGAGGTGCTGTCCAGAGTGATCTCTGAACTGTTGGAGCACTTCAGTAGTCCCCATCAAGACCTCAAAGCTATGAGATACAATCCTGACTGGGCACACATAGTAGCTTTTAAACTCATCCTTCAAATAAGAGAAGCCATGCTTAAAGCTCGTTTGATGCCACCAGTTACAAGCATTCAAACAGAACTGCATCGATTTTTTGCCCTTCTGAACTATTCTTTCTTCTCATCAGAGAGCGTACATCAGTGCTGGCTGGGTAACGTCAACCGGTCACTTCATTTCACCCACTATGAAGGAATCCCTCTTTTCATCCCATTCCCGGGTTCAGATGAATTTGTGTCCACTGCCACCTTGGTAAAGGGACTGCATTATGCACAGAGCTGCCTACTGCAGAAGGGACAGGAAATTCTCCTTAAGAAATCTAAAGAAATAGTCTCCACAATGAGCCTGAAGATCAGTCTGTTAGTGATAGCTTGCCTCATATACCCCATAATCCTGATGTCCTTCAAGCAAATGACAGATTGGATACACAATTATGCCAGGAACCTCAAGGAAAAGACAGAGGACTTGAAAAGGGAGAGGCAGCTAGCTGAGGACCTGTTACACCAGATGTTGCCAAAATCTGTGGCCAAGCAGCTAAGGAAACGCCAGAAAGTTGAGGCAGAAAACTACGACCAGGTTAGTAAATGGATAGGATGCTGTCACCAAGGAGAGAAAAGCATTCCCCTAAGAAAGCACCTACCTTGCTGCCACTTGGAGGAACCTGGTTTTGCACCAATAGTTGAGTGTGGATGAAAATCCAGGGAGTCACGATGGGTTTTGGGAAGAGCTGTACAATGAGCCGTGAAGCACATAAGCTGATAGGGAAGGAAGAAGAGCTTAAGTTTCCAGATGTGTAGCTTCAGATGTCAAAGATGCTATATCAGCAAGTTGTCTCCTTTGGGTTTATAGAGCTTACTCATGAGAAGCAGCCAGCATCCTTAGATCACGAGTATATACAGGAGCAAGAATTGAGTTTCCGCCTTGTAAAATGGGACTAATCCCAAAACACCAACACAGGACAAACCCTGTCTGTACTTTTCCATATAATTCCATAAGCATAAACAGAAAGGAGAGCATTGGTCTTAGAGGAGGATGAAAGGGAGGGATGATCTTAGAGCCTCAAGTGTGTAATTGTAACGAAGCCTGTTGACATAAAACCAACGGTAGAGTTTGGTCAGGCACCCATTTATGTGCAGCTCTGCCACATAGCATGTGCTGCCTCCTGAATTCAGCAGCTGTGCTGCATAGCCCACAGCCAAAATCCTCCTGCTACAGCAACTGGCATTCTATTCACTCTTCTCTCCTGGATGCTCCATTATTTTCAGCTGTGAAACACAATAATAAATGTTTGCATTTCATTTGGAAGTGTCATTATCAAAACAACAACCTGTAATTGCACAATTAATTATAATCCACAATAGTCATGACATCAAAAGTAGCTGAACCGAGGCAGGGAGTGAAAAGGTGCCTCTTCCAGATTAACTGAAATTACCAAGGATGAATAAAAGAACAATTTTAGCTTAAACACTGACAGAGTCCAGGCAGCACAGAGCAGAAACACTGGATTCTTTGCCAACAGCTATAAGGCTCATTTCCCCTCCTCAATTCAGTTGTTATGGTTTCTGTGGGTCTTCCTTTTATAAATTTGCTTTTCTTTTAAAGTGAGTTTCCCTGTAAAGTACTTGATCATAACAGAGATAAACATCATTTGAAGAGAAACCAAACCCAGTTAATATTCCCTAATGCTGCAAGAGCAGAGCAGTTGGGTTTGTATTTTGCAGTTTGTTCAGATACCTGGCTGTGATCTCTACCACAGTTTAAAACACTTGAAAAGAAAAATCAGGCCCTAGTTTAGTAAGCCTGTTGATCACTGCTCAAAGCATTTGACTTTCAGCCTCCCACCTTGTACAAGGTATTCAGAGCAGTGCACATGCTAAAGTTATGCTTCTCTCCAAAGTCTATCTGTCAAAGCAATAGGGAACAATTTGGAGGCAGAGCTTGTTAGTTCAGGCTTCTATCTATTAAGTTCTTCAACACTGGTTCTATGTGCAGCCTGTGCCTTTGGCTGCTCTGCTTGGAATTTCACAGGTTCCCAAAACCTTCAAAGGCTCGGCCAGTGTTGCCTGGAGACCTGAGCTTCCCACTTCCTTTCTCCCTTTAACAGGTGACCATCTTTTTCTCAGACATCGTGGGGTTCACAAGCATCGCTGCCTCCTGTACTCCCCTGCAAGTTGTTGAGATGCTCAACAACCTCTACGTCTGCTTTGACAGCAGGATTGAGTCTTATGACGTTTACAAGGTGAGTACAAACCTGCAGGCAAGGAAGCTGGAAGCTGCTGCAATCTTTCTTACTTTGATCCCTAGGGAATACCTAATACACCAGGCCAGCTGGCCAAAAGCCATGAAATCCCAAACCAGCCAACCCACAGGGACTACACAGCAAGTGGTGGACAGCCGAGACAGGTTTTATTCTGATCTCCCTTTGAAAGTAAAGCTGAGTGCCTGCCACTTAGTGACACATGCCCCTTCCCATCAGGTGGAAACCATTGGTGATGCCTATATGGTGGTGAGTGGCTTGCCAGAGAGGAATGGCACCAAACACGCTGATGAGATTGCCAAAATGTCCCTGGATCTGGTGGCAGCAGTTCGCCAAGTCGTGATCCCTCATATGCCAATGGGCAGACTACAGCTACGGGCTGGGATACACACAGGTATGTGGGCTGAGGTGGAGGCAGGAGAAAAGGAGACTAAGACAGAGTCTAATTGCGTAAGAAGAAAAGAATTCTGCATTTCTATGTGCACCACTGACTCTTTGCAGGACCTCGGGGATGCAGAGTACAAAGGCAAAGGTACCTGCCTTTGGCATCTCCCTCCACTTCTCCCACTGGTTTCTTATTGGGGCCTCTCTGCCCTGTATTTTCCCAGGACCCTGTGTAGCTGGAGTTGTGGGGTACAAAATGCCTCGATACTGCCTTTTTGGGGACACTGTAAACACAGCATCCCGCATGGAGTCCACCAGCTTGCGTAAGTGACTTGGGCACTGTGTGTTCCTTACAGGGCACTCAGGCTCACACCTACACTCCACATCCCTTAGGTACTGCAGTCAAAGGAAAACCCCTAACACCCAAGTTTTGTGTGCGTGGCCAAGTGCGAAATAAGGTTTGTACAGAAGGAACACTCTCTGTGGCATATCCCAGGCTAGAGAACTACTCATAGGTCTAAAGAACCAGCATGTGCATGGCCTGCAATCCCCACTGTCCTTGTACACACACTAGTTATCAAATAAGCAAGAGAAACTCCTGTGTATCCACACAAGCATGTAGATTCACATCCCTTATGCCATTTCTGGAAAGTGATTGGAAATAAGGGGAGAAAGAGGGTGACAAAAGCCAAACATGTGAGCAGAGTTTGATTTTAAGGACTTTTAACACAAAGGTATTATTAAGAAACATAATGGCTATATAGAAAAGGGTAGTGCATGGTCTAGCCTTTGCTACCAATACTACCTATTTTAACTGCTGTATAATGCTGCTACGCACATACTCAGTTCAGCACTGTGCTGCTCTGGTTTAGCCAGTATGCATGTACAGTTGTTAGTACCGTTGTTGCAGAGTCTTCAGCCAATGTTTAAGCCATCTTCCCCTTCTTTGTGCTTCTTCAACTAACATTTTCCAAAGCGGAGGTGGAAACACTGGGCTGACAAATGAGGAGGGCTGGCATGTGGTCTCTGGGAATGGGGGAATCACTCACTGCTAATGCTCTGCTCTGAATCCTAGCGCAGAAGATCCATATCAGTTCTGCTACATATGATGCCCTTCTCGCAGATGATGCCTATGAAATTAAACTGAGAGGAGAAATTGAAGTCAAGGTAACAGCTTTTCTCTAACTCTGCAATAGTAAAGATGTTCAATGAGATAGGAAGGAGATATGATAGGTTTGGCCACTGCTCTTCTGTGAGCTGTAAGTCAATATTTAACCATAGCCCCAAGGTTCTTTTGCTAATTCAGTTGGAAGTGACTAGATGTTACTCCTCACTGACAAAACAGGGTCACTGTGTGCTTTGAAATCCAGCTGCTATATCTGCACTTGCACAGAAGCACATGAATATGGTTGAAAGCATTAGGATTTAGTTACAAAAACACTGATAAGGCTGATTTAAAATCCTTAACAACACTGCCAGTGACCAGCAAGGTCTTCATCTGAACTGAAAGAATTATTAGCACCCAAACTGCACATAAATTACCATTGTTTTCCCAAAGAGCAGCCACTTTCAAGAAGAAGAGATAACAAATGTGGTACGGGTTGTAGCTCTGGCCACAGTGATTCTTTGCTCTGCTTCATACCCCATGAAAACAGCTAGTTTCTGCTTTCTCCTCTTCTTGTCCCAGGGCAAAGGGAAAATGAAAACCTACTGGCTTCTTGGTAACAAGAACTACAGTGTCCAAAATGACAGCCTGGTGTGTCACTGGAATCCAGCAATCTCCAAGAAAAAGAAGATGGAAAGTAGCCAGGGATCTGTGCAACAAGTAAGGAGGTGACCATTCAGCAGGGTGAGACAGCCTGAGCCATTCACTACGGGCTAAGACATGTAGAACCTGCACCTCTGTCCTGCAAGCAGGGCTCTGCTGTGTATAAATACAAGCTCTAACATATTCTTCTGTCCATAGCATAGTGCAGGTGCTGCGGGAGCACCACTGGCTGAGCAGAGCCCTGCAATGCCCTGGGATGAGCTGAGCCCCGACAGTCACACTCAAGGGGGTTCCAGACCAGCCTGCACCCCTGGCAAGGTGATCCACAGCACAAGCCAGCAGCAGAGGAATGACTCTCATCAAAGCTCCCATCAGAGCCTCCAGGAGAACCTCGCTTCATTGGGCTCTCCTGCTCTGGGGGAAGGTGACAAAGGTGCCAGTGTAGAACACAGGGCGCAGCTTGGAGACCCTCATCTTAAAGCAATGCCCAAAATTGATTTTCTCCCAGGTTTTGTAGGTGAGATGTGACAGGGTAAGAAACAATTGGATTGCCCCAGGCACACATATTTCTTTGAATAACATTCTCTTTTTGTTCTTAGCCATAATTCACATTTTCAACTAGCAAGCTTACCTGGGAACCTAGAACTTCAACAGACACTTAGAAAGGTGTCTCTGAACAAGGAGAAGCTACAATAGTGCAGGCAAAGTTCCATCAGGATCACAAGTGGTAGACAAAACACGTACAGCAATATCATTCCTGTAAAACTATTCTGGATTGATACCTGTAGGTGACACAGAATCCAGCCACTGAAGTCCAGACATAGTGAGGACACTTTCAGAACCTGAGTCAGCTTATTTCAAGCTTGTTGTACAAACTATCCCTTGCAAAGCATGCATAACTGTAGATGTTAGGAGAGGGAGTAGTGAGACACTGATGGAAGAGAGGCTAATAACTCTTTGATCATTGTTTCAGAGATACAAATGAAGTAGAAACAATATTAAGTTACTTCTATTGAGTCTCTATAGCACTTTCTCTTTCCAGCTCTTCACTACAGAGGAATTTCCTCTCCATACATGCATTTTTTCCCTTATCCAATCACCAAGGAGTTGATGGAGAAACAAAGATGCAGTCTAACTGTAAGGAAGACATTAGAAGGACAAGCTATTCCTCTCATCAAATTGCAACTTGCTTTTCTTTCTTTGATGGAGGAAAAGGCACCTCTGCAGTGATGAGCAGAGCATAGGAAATTCCTCTTCATGTACGACTCAGAGAAATCAAAGTGAACTGAATTACTTCCTGACATTAACAATTAGTAACTCTACACAGAGCTCAATTCATTTGTAGGTGGGCTGCAGATACTAAACCCATCCTGCTAGCCACCTTTGAGCAAATCCAGAGTGAGGGAACCATTCTGATGGGAATAGAAGCACAAGGTGGGGTGAGGGTCTTCTCTCCCAGTAGACAGGTTCATGTAGAGCATTACTACCGTATAAGAAAAGGATATTAGCAGATTAAAGTTCTTTTTTTAAGGGAGACAAGGCAGTACCTAATGGTTGCAAAGGGCAACCAGAATAAAGGTGTGTATTTAAGAGGAATTTGAGTTTGGAAAGCTGCAACTGGTGTTTGGTTTTAACTTTCTTTTTACCAAATAAAAGTAGCTTAATGAGCTTCAAAGGAAGCTGGTTGGGGTGTCTTTTTGTTATTCACTTGGCCAGTAACAGCAACTGAAATACCATACATAAGTTGTCTCCTTCCAGAATGAAAGTCAAGAACTGCTCCTTTCAGTCAGCTCAGGGAAAGTCACTGTTGGAGTGTCTGTGTGGCTCTGTGTACAGCAAGCTTAGCCCGAGGTGATGAGGACAACTTAAAATCAAGGGCTGAGGATGTCTGAAGGGCAGCTAAAGAACTATTTGGTTTTGTAGATAAGGAGGCTGAAATAGTCACAATAAATGTAACAAACATGTTCCTACAGGAAAAAGAATGAGGCACAGAACTAATTCCAGCCCTAGTGTCTTATGAATCAAGGCAAGGTGTTGCTCTAAAAATATACTCACCAGTTCAAGCAAGAATTATTTCAAGCACATTCAGAGGTTCAGCTCCTGCAGGATTTTGCTTCAACAATCACAACAGTCACTCCAGTCTCACAGCTTATAAAAACCTATCATGAGAAGACATTTCACTTATCTCCAGCACAACTTCCCTTCCCACCTCCGCAGTTCTCAGAACTGGTCTACATGGAATACCTACATAGATGAGAATACAATTGCATTTGTGTTAAAAGATATCACAGAAAGCCATGAAGAAAACCAATCAAACACTTCAATAACTTTTCAAAGTGAGTCTCTTGAATCCAAGGGGATGGTGGTGTGTTGGTTTTAAATGCGTGATGATGGCACTACTGGAGATGTGTGGAAGCTGCACAGGCATGCTCACACAGCATTAAACACACAATCACAAACACTCAAAACCACATATATAAATCCAGGCTGATGCCCAGCACTGATACTGAAAGGCTGGAATCCTTTCATCTGGTTGCTGTCAGCATTCAGCAAGCAGGATCAAATGTGGATAAAAAAAACAGGAAAGGAAGGATAGAGATAAATGCTGAAGAGCTGTAACTTTCAAGTCAGAGAAGGAAAATGCCTCAGGTGCACATATGCCTTCACAAGGAGGCATGAAATGAACAGCACTGGGGAGAGGGAAAGGGCCAGCTGGGTACCGCAGAGCATCTCGAGGCCCTGAGAGCCCTGTGCTGTCTGCAATTGTTATGAAAATCCTGGGTCAAGATCAGAGGCAAATTATTTGCATGGAAAATTGAGCCTGTTCTGATCTTCAGAGGCTGCAGTGTGGATTCTGAATTTAGAAAATAGGAGAAAATGGCCCTGTGTGCTTGATGATAGGCAGCAATTAGTGTTTATTAAGGAAATGTGCTTTGGTTCAACTCTGAATAGTGCCTTTCCAGAAAAGGAGCAAGAGACCAGCTGCTTTCTATGCATACAGCTGATACTTTGATATGGTGGCTTTGGGCCCAAAACTTTTTGGGTTGTCTATGCCTAACATACAACAAGCCTTGGAATGGATGAAGGCTGGGGCTCTACCAGGTTATCAGTTTAGCCATCCTGCATCAGTCATAGTGCTGAGGCACATGGAATGCACAGCCTGGAAAATGAGCTGTCCCGGTCCTTTGAGCAGATCTAGAAACAAGAATCTCTGTTTCCTTCTTCAGCCAGGCTGCTCACGCTTGAATTGTCACAAGGTCGGAGCAGGGCAGCACACATCATGTTCCCAGATTGAACGCCAGGTGTCATTACAGGCCTGCTTGAAGAGTGGTGCACTCAGTCCTTGAAGCATCCTCTTGGGCTACCGAGACTGGATTAGAGTCACACACACACTTTGTCACAAGCACTGAAAGGAGAAGAAGAGAATGTCACTGAGCTGCCATAGCATTTTTCTCTTCAGATGGGAAAAGGCAGATTAGCTAGAAGGGCAAAACAAGTCTTTTAAGACAAGGCATGAAATGGGAACATGCCCTTGAAACCAGACAGCAGGTAAAAAGGGAGACAGTTGAAATAGAAAAGAGCACATATCCTGGAGTATTTGTCAGCAGATTCCCAAACCCACTCTGGCAATGGCTGTTCCCTACTCTCATACATTCCAGGACAGCTGGGATGATCTCTATGGCCCAGATGCAGAAATGGAAACCAAAAAACACCAAGGCTGAGCACTTGGCTCTGATAACAAATTGACCTCTAGTATTTAGGCAGTAAACTGCAGTAAACCTGGGGGCTCTACACTGTTTTTCAAGGTTAAGAAGCTTGTTATTGAAGACATCAAAATGAGAGGGGGGAAGCTGGAAACAAAAGCAGTTCATTGAAATAAATCAGCTTGACAAAGTTCTTGCCAGTGACGTTTCAAAGATCCTGGATGGTACTGCTAAAGAAAGCAAGCAAAATCTACTCCTGACTGGGTTAATTCAGGTGCTCACCCCAAATGGAGATGTCCTGTCCCGTAAGTCTCTTCTGTCCTTCCAGTAATGCTCTGGCATACTCCCAGCTCCTGCTGGGATGCTCAGCACATGAAGCCCTACTGCCACTTTTGTTCTCATCCATTAAAGCCCAGCTGAAGCCAGGTGCAAGGGGGTTTGGCCTTTCGAGTATTCAATAACACCAGCCTCTTTGCACATACCTTATGTGAATCAAGAGTACTTTCAGACCTCAGCTGAATGATGGCAAGCTGGGAAGCTCCCCTGGCTAATGGCCTTGCACCCTACAGAGGCCAGGCCATATTCCCAACCACCCTTGTAAGCCCCAGGTAACAGCCTCAGGGTTATTGTGCTTTGTCTCATGTGCCTATTATCAGAACTGCTCAGAAAAGGCCCCATGGATAAGTCAGGCTGGGACCTAGTTAGATACCCAAGGGTTTTTTGCCTTTTCCTATTTATCCTTTAAGACATGGTGCACAGGATACTGCAGGGAGTCCATTAGCTGATCAACTGACCTGCAGATACAAGGAGCTGCTTAATTAGCAGGTCTATGAACATAGGGGGGACTGTATAACTCCCAAGAGAGTGACACAAAGACAACAGCTGCCTGGAAACATCTTTTCCTTTCCTATTTAGAGTTCTTTAAAGATGTGGCTTTTTGCTCTCCACTAATTAAAAGCAGCAGTTGAGGTTTGCATTGATCCTTCAGAACAAGAGCTTACGTATTCAAGTTCATGGAAACAGCAAAAGGCAGGAGCATAAAACCCCAGTGATTCTGTGCAGTTTGGGCTCCTTGTCCTCAATCCACAGTAATTCCTACTTCTTGTATAAGAGCTTTTTACTTGTTCTCAAAGCAGGTCACTGCTGCACATGCCCTTCAAGGACAGCCAAGACAGATACAAACTGACTCTGCTATGGGATCAGAACCACAGTTTATTGACTCCTGTTCATCTAGTTAACCCCCAAACAGAAAGAATGGTGATGAAAGCAATTGTCCTAAGCAAACCACAACAGACACTGAGCAAGTCCATTCTCTGTACTTCTAAATGCCATATCTGGCTGCAGACAGTGCAGAAAACAAATTCCTCCTATTACAAAGTCCTTGAAATACAGAACAACTCATCCATGTTGGATCAGATCCATACAACTTTGTGATGTGCATCACCTGAGTGTTTGCCTCGGGAACATTCCTGTCCTGCTGAGCTCAGTATGGGTCTAACAGTGACAGCAGTTTCCCCACTGCAACGCCCAGTACTTCTTACTGCCCAAATTCAGGCTGAGAGAGGCCTGAACTGCAGATTCTAAGGACCAGAGATTTTGTTTTTAAACCCTCAAGAACACACACAAGGCAGGAGAGAGTCACAGTCTATTTCAGGAAGGTGTTTGTGGCAGTCAGGCTAAAATTAGACTATTTGTTCCTAAAAAGACTGTGCAGAACGACAAGGATTTGGCAAGAGGCTCTCCAGTTGGGAATGTGACACAGGAAGCAGCTCTCGGCAGTGATGTCACCCTGCTGCCCAACGGCACTGCGCTGCAGGGTCCTGGGAAGAGCTGGGAGCGAGCACTGGAACTTGTTCAAGCCACTCTGTATCTGCAGGCGGCTGAGAGAGGAGCAGGGCGCGAGGCAGAGGTGTCGACAGGCTCCACCGCTCCCCACTCCCAGATAAGGGAATCTGCAGCCACCACACAGAGCTGTTATTCTTGCACTATTTGTGATGGGCTCTTCAGCCAAGTATCAGTCTCCTCTTCCTGTCATGCCACCCCCTCCTCTTGCTGCTCCAGGAATTCCTGCCTTCTGCACTCTCGGCCTTCCACACATGGCTCACCAACACTTGTGCTTAGACACCTGGAGCTGGCAGGATCATTAGGGAACAAATCGGTGGGCACTGGGCCTAGAAGCTCAGCCTGGAGGGATGGGGTATTTTGGTTGTCTCAATGAAGGTACTTGCTTTGAAGCTAGTTAAGGGGTACCAAATCAAGCTCTCTGACCTGTACAAGTAGGATCTGTTCTGAGGTTTAACGTACAGTAGTATAATGATTAGGGATGTGCAAAAAATAGCTCTGGAAAGCCACACAGTGTTACAGTTTGGAGGTACTGAAGTTTTAAATGCAGCCTCTCTCCTCCAGTAGAAGCTTTCTGGTCTTCAGGCAGTTACTGAGCATCTGCAGAAAATAGCTCTGATTCATTCTTGTCTCTATGACTACAGAGCAACAACCTAGTTTCATAACACCCATGTGAGATGGGAGCATTATACACACTTTGTGCAGAGGAGAAACACAGACACAAACAGTTGTTTAGATTGCAGACAAGATCTTGAAAGTGATGCCCATTTCCACTTCTCAAAGTAATACTTAAATCATTGGTCAATCCTGTCTGCTGTACAATTACAGAACAAAAGAAGACCTAAAGGCAGCTAAATCTTAGCTTAGATCATCCTGCTGTCAATGCTTGACACAAGGAAACAAGGAGAGAGAAATGTGCTCTAGCAATATAAAGAGCAGATGATTTACAAACCCAGCAGCAAGACAGCATGGGATCTGTCTGTGAGTCAGCTCTGTTTGGGCTGTAATGAACACTGTGGGCAAAATGAGACTGACATGACCCAGCCTGAAGGTTTGTCTTGGCTCAAACTTCAGTGATAAGCCTGTTGGAACCTTGCAACCAAAACAAGCCCTCAGCTTTGTACCCCACTGAGCAAGACCTTAGAGATAATTTACTTTACAAACCTCCCCTTTCCCCCTTCATTTGCTGTTGTTCTGAACTGACTAATCCCTTTCTGGTTTACATCAGTTCAGAAACAGGGGCAACTATTCAGTTTATGAACCAACACTTATAATGATTTCTTACTGCATAAAACATTACATTTTCCAGAAAATGTAGGTTGGTGGGTTTTTCCTATTACCACCTTCCTTCCCTTCCACACCCCAAAAAGCCATAGCCATTAATATATGTATAAGACTCACTGGTAGTTTTGATGTGCCTAGAGGGAACTATTTTTCTAGCTGTGGTTAGAGATTGGGTCCCAGACTTTATTCCCAGAATTAAAGAAAGGTCAGATTCAGAGCAGTCTATCTGTTCAGGTCCATATACCTTTACTCCTTATTGTCTAAGGGCAGCTCTGATTTACTAGCATGTTATCTAGTGGATTCGCACCCCAGTTCACCTCTGCCTCTCACGAGCCATCTCCCTGCACTAAAATATCATCATGTGCTAAAGTGTGAAAGATCTCCTGGTCCTATTACATTTGTCAGGTGCATCTGACCTATCTAGGCTAAAGAATGTTGCTGTATCATATCCCTTCTCTCGTCCATTCACTCTTTCCATGGCCAATATTTTAGGCCTTCTTGGTCATTTCCTGATCTGCTCTAGCCTGAGATATGATGTCATGGCTCACAATGGTCTTCACACTTCAACACTAGGGCAAAAAATGTGCTGTTATCCTCAGGGAGGTGACATGGTAAAACAAATCCTCTTTGGTCCAACAATGCAGAAGTTATGTGAAGCATCTCCAGTGGGCAAGGGACGCTAAAAGCATTTTCTACCTCCTGAGTTTTGTTGCATCTCTCAGCTGCGCAAAGAGGAGCCATACTAGTGTGCTGGTTTTAACTTAACATGGTTAAGGATTTACAGCATAGACAATCGTTTATAAGATGGGTTTTTTCAAAGATAGCTTTTGAGTGCTCAAATGAAGACCCTCTGGAGAGTTCTCCCACATTTTGGAAGCACTGAAGCAAAGGACTGAAACAACTAGAGGGAGAGAGAACTGAAGCTGTATCTGTCCATCTGATCAACAGTGATGCAGATTCCTCAATCTGGTTGACAGTCATATTAACTAAAGTAGCAACCTTAACTCTCCAGTCACTTAATGATCAGAGGATCTCTTCACCCTGGTGAAAAATCCCATTCATTTCCCTATCCCACTGGGGAAGCATGGGCCTGCTTCACCTTACTTTTATAAAGAGCACTCTTTTGAGCTGAAGCTGACACCACCCATGTAGGAGGAAACGTTTGAACTCTATATTGTCCTCATCCTGAAGCTAGGTTTAAACTCTGGTTTTGCAGTGATTAAACTATTTTGGTTAGAGGAATGATTCTTTTATTCACTGGCACAGCCCCAGGGGTTTCAGCTTTCTGGCAGCATTCAGTTGCTTAACACAATTGTCTTTTGTCCCTTGTAACTTAATTAAATGAAATCCAGTAATTCCAGAATAACTTTGGCCAGCCCATAGTCACTAAACACTCAAAACCAGCTTTTTCAGAAAGAGAAAGATAGAGGGACTGTAAGTACCCTGGAGTGAAGGCATTGTTTTCCTCAGCATCCACAGCCAGATTTAACCACCTTTCCCCCATCTGTCATCTCAGACAGCACGTTTGGAGTTTATGTTCACACAAGGAAGTAACCCCACTACTGTACATCCCCTAACTCACACCACAAGCCCTGGCATACAGCTAGTCTACCCATTTCTGGTGGGGTACAGCAATGGAGGAAGTGGTTGAGTCCAAAGTTAAGGGTGACAATCCCCAGTGGCAAGTGTACTCCGACCCACAGTATTTCCTCTAACCACCTCAATGTCACCACAAGGGCACATAAAGCAATGCAGCCCCTGGGGACTCTGTAGACTAAGGCACAGGGCTTGATCCTCCTGTGCTGAGGCTTTGTAGCAAGTGACTAGTGGGAAAGGCAGGACTATGGGGTGCCTGATGTGACAGGGCAGGTGTGAATGTGGCGCTGACAGTGGAGTTTATCTCAAGCATGAACACAGGCTCCAGCCCTGTAGCCTGAGCACCTTATCTTAGCTTTAGAAGTGTTAGTTTTTGAAACTACTCGCCCATCTTGCTGTGCTGACAAGCAACAGCTAAAATATCCTGCCCCTCTGGCCCACGGCCACGCCATCCTCCACCACAAAAGGATGCTGCTATTTCCAGAAGCTTGGCGAACACAGTGAGTATTTTCTGGGAAAACAAAGAAGGGTTCTCAAATCAAGAACAGTGGCTGATAAGAGTCCCCATAGCTACACTGCGTTACTAAGAAAGAGGAGCTTAGCTAAGCTCTGGATGAGGCTGCATTCCTCCAACTGCAGCTCATCCACCTGAGGCAGGAAGGAGCCCTCTTTCTGTTCACACATAGGCTAATGTGCATCCACTGCAGACCTCCAGTCTCTCTGGCACAATAAAGTGCTTTTAGCACTGTGACATGAAGAACTTGCCTTTCAATCCTAGTGTGCAAGTGTGGGCACATGCGAGTGGCCAGTTGTGCTTGAATTGCTGAGAAGCATCGATGAAGAGGGATGTAAATGTCTACCAAACAAAACCAGAGATGGTTTACCTCCTTGTTCTCAAAGAGCAGGGACCTACCTGTCTAGACAAGGAAAGCCCATGGGTCTCAGATGTGTCAAGACTAATGAACAACTGGGATCCTGCTCTGGGAATACGAAACTGAGGTTATGCACAGACCCAGTCTCTCACGGGCTGAAGTAAAGCTACAGAGTGTTCAGTGGAGGGCAGGCTTTATGTAATGGCTACATTTTTAGCCAGTCAAGTTATTCTTAGGTTCATCACCAGTCTGTTAGGGAAGAGAGGGAGACGTAAACAACCACAGCAACTTCTAGGACAGATGCCATTTCATTCCTGTAGCTGTTTGGCCATTTCTAGAAATGGCTTCTCCTTCTGCACACTCCATCCTGACACATGGCATGCAGCAATAAATAGCACAATGGGATATGTGACCTCTTGCCCTTTATTTGGCTTGCTGGCTAGCAAACCTTCCTGATCAATGGGCACTGTTGACACTGCTCTGAGCTATTCCAGAGTGAGGGAGGTTGCAAAGAAAATCCTGGCTAATATTACCCCAGCCAAAATGCTTCAGAAATGTCCTTCCCAATGCCACCTCTTCTCACAGAAACTCACACCCTGCAAAATCCATGTAAGAGTCCAGATCAACCACTACATAGAGAGGTGGATTTGAACTTAGCCACCCACCAGAACATCTGACACTGCTGCACATACAAACTTTCCAACATCATCGACATGCATTCATACATCACTCACCTATCATGTGCCCCTCTCAGGGCCTCATCTATCCTCTTTTTTGAGCAGAGCTGGTTCTAACGGAACTTGGCTGCAGATTCCCTGCTCACCAGAAGAGGTCACCACACACCTCATTAACAACCAAGGCAGCCTGGAGGCAAGGTGGGATCCCATAGGAATGACCTTCCGGATTGCCGGGAACAGCTGGGGATTTGTCATCTCCACGCCGCCCAGGAAAGGTTCTCTGGCTTCCTCCTGTCACAGGGTACGAACTGCAGATGAATGTAGCAGCCTCTCTGCTTCCAGCTGTACAACCTGCTGTTTGCTCTGCAGCTTCGTGAACTGAAGCCTGACCAAGCTCCTACCTAAAAGTCCAATCTCTCTATAGCAAGGCAATAATATGTTCAAATAGTTCAAATAGTTAAAGTATCTAATACAACCCAGAGAATGAAAGACTCAGATTCTGAACAGTTTAGTACAAGATCAGCCCAAGAATGTCTGTGGACCATCTTAAAGATCAGGGGGAAGCCACAGGACTAAACAGACCCATGTGGTTTAAAGCCATGCACAGCTAATCCATGTTTTCTGCTGCAGTGGGCCATACCTAGCAAGTTGGTTGTGTAGGTATTCCCACCCTTCCAAAACAACTGGGCAACAAGATGTTCATCTTGCTAGAGATAAAGCTTAGTCCAAAACATACTTTCAGGTGAGGATTGATGGAACACGAGCACTTCTTTAAGCCTCTGCCTCTCACCAGGCACTGAGCAGAAGTCTCTTGCTGTTGCTCTGACACCTCCACTGTTTGTTTCAGGATCCATTTTACCAGGGTCTTCGGAAATCCTCAGCTCTGTTTCAGCTGATCCTGCAATGTTTGCCTGGCCTTCATTCCCTGCTTGCTTCTCACGTGTCTCTAATAGAACCCCCTTCTTTTTTTCCCATCACCCTGCCATGTTTAATCTGAGAATCTTCTCCAGTACTATATCTACGTTTTTCATACCAGCTCTCCAGCTGTTGTCACATTTAATCTGCTTTACACTACTCTATGACTATTATTTACAGCTATAACTTGACCAACTACCTCCCACTTTTTCCTTTGAGAGCTCAGGACACCATTTGCAGTGGGACTCTGCTTAAAGTGCCTTGGGAAAAGCAGCTTGCCTCTAAGTGTCAAAAAACCAGCAAGACTAGTACAGAGTTAAGTCAGAGATCTTGAGCATCGAACCACACAGCAGGACCACTGAACCTAAATATGCCCTCAAGCATGAAGAGAAACCTGCTTTGGGAGACATCATTGAAAGGGGCCAGGAGCCTTGCACATGTCTCCCTAATGTCATCCAAGTGCCAGCACTGGGGGATAATGAGAAAAGTCAGACTGACTGTGGCTGCTACAGGCCAGATACAGAAGTTCCATGTGGCTTCTTTATTTCCACCCCTGCTGCAGCATAGATCAGAATTAGGCTCAACTTCTTTCCTAGCAAGCAGTTGTGAGCCACAGAGCATACAGAGACAGCCATTTGACCAGCACTGAACACAGTATCAGGTTATTTCACACCCTCCCTCACTGCTGCTTCCCTGCTGGCCTTCATTAGCGTGAGCAGGATGTGATAAATGTGCTTGACAAACCTAATGTTACAATTTTGCCATCAAACCCAAAATCCAAAACCACTCAGCCTGCTGCCCTCCTTGTCCCCAGGGGGCAGGACAACCCTTCTTGTCCCAAAGGGCTACAGAAGAAAATATCCCCTCTTCACCCCTATCAAAGAGATCATTGAGCATTAGTGAGAGCAGAACAAATCAGACAAAGGCAAAATGTGGTTTGGGGACCCCAGAGAAGAGTGGTGGCAGCACTGAATCTATCCTCCAACTGGCCTTTACAGTCCCACAGAAGGTGTTGTTGGACAGGGCCAGTGGGCTGCTGTGGGTGAGCAGACCACAAGGGCAGCTCCTTCTGAGCCCCTGATATCCAAGCTTTGGTTTGTTCCCCACAGATGGTCCATCAAAGGCACTAGAAGATCAGAGTTCCTCTCAGCACATAGTCCCGGCCACACCTGAGGTAAGGACCAAATTCTCCTCTGGATTGTGCTGGTGCAGATCCAGGATATAGGTGCCAGCTTTACACCAGGTAAATTTGCTCAGCAGCATCTGTGCCAGGTCCCTTTTCTATAGGGAAAACTGCTGCACCAGGGCCTTGCTGTCAGCATATCACCTAAGGAAAAGGCAATGAAGAAGAGCAAACAGAGCAGTTGGAGCTGGGTAATTACAGCCAAGCCTGGGCTTAGGATGATGCTGTGCATGGAACCCTGCCTCAGCACAGTCACTAGACCACTTGGGAGAGGGCAAAAGAGGGGGACAACTAGGTGAATGCTTAGATACCACAGTTAAATGTTAATGACTCATAAAGAGGGGCCCATGGTGCCAGCTTCCATCAAGGATTTGGTGATCCCACTTTGACAAAAGTGCTACAAACACGTCACTGCCCTTTCAGTCAGCTGCAGTGAGCCAGGAAATGCTGGCCTGAGCAATGGGGAGGGAGAGAGGGGCTGAAAGGGGTCACTGAGCTAGGAAGGAGGAGGATAATGAGTTACTGCAGCAGTGCTCTAATGGTACCTATCTAAGCATGCCACTCGCTATCAACTTCAGAGCACGGCTTCTTCACAGCAGCCTGTAGAGATGAGGCAGATACTTCTCTTGCATCAGAAGTGATCTTATTAAAAGAAATGGAGGAGGGCATATTGTGACTCTGGAGATGTGTCACGGTAAGCTAGGAAACAGTTTTGGAGCTGATCACCACAGGTCAGCCTGCCTTCTACCTGATACTTACTTCCATCTTATATGGAGGATTTGCCATACCAAGGAACACTCAGATCACTTCAGAAATGGGCATGAAGCTTTTTCCTGTCTCCCAAGTATTCTCTACTGTCCTCAAGGGTTCCTCCATTCTCACAGACTGGTTTGCTGTTGAAGTCTGTATCTTAACCGCATCACCCAACGGCAATGTTTTCAATTGCTGTGAATATTCAGAGTTTTGATGCTACTCTGAGCCCTGAGAAGATCCAGAATGCAAAGCAGAGACTTTTGCTGGATGAGTTTCTGCTTCTAACTACTTTCCACTACACTAAATCTGATCTGAAGCCAGTTGTTGACTGGATGCACTGAAGCTCTCCTCATTGTCTAGGTTAGGCAGAAACACGCTGAATGTCACTGTTTGGGAGATGAAACATCCTTCTGCTCTGCCCACGGACAGCATCCAGCAACGCATTAGAATGAGAGGCAATGATACAAGTTGCAACAGGGAAAATTCCAACTAAGTATTAGCATTGTTTCTTGAAGAGTTTCAAAACTCCATTTGATGAGGCACTGAGCAATTTGATCTAAGCTGGTCTGCTTTTAGCACGAGATCCTGACACAGACCTCCAGAAGTCCTTTCCCATCTTATTTATTCTGATTTTACCAACACAGTCATAGACGAGGACTGTGTTAGTGCATGTATTTCCAGCAGTTAACAGAGAGACAATTCTGAAGTCCCCCAAACCAAGTTCAGAGATTTTGAGGTCAAGATTTATTACCCACATATAGCAGACTTGCAACAAGCCAATCAGACCAACCAACCCCAGGCTTGAAGAGGAGCCTGAAGCTGCCCTGACCTTCTCTTACTGTCTTGTTACACCACAAGCTGCACACACCTCAAACTCCTGAAATTATGATTTCATTTCCTAATAAGATTCAGACCCAATCTGGTTTTAATCAACAGAAACAACTACAACAAAACAACAACAGTGTAATAACACCAGACCTTCCTTTCTGTCATAGACAGATGCTTATAAGCTGTCACCTTAGATTACCCATTTCTAAAGACATACCAGTTAGGTCTTGAATCAATCTGCAGATGAAAACCCACTGAAAACATTAAACCCATAGGCACAGCATAAAATTATTTTTTCCAATCTTTTGGTAGCAACAAGATTCTTAACCTCCATGATGAGACGAAAAGTGCCAGATGGCCCCTCATTTCCATTCCTCTATACAGATCCAGCTAATGGCCTTTATCTTTCTGCACCACATGTATTCAAAAATGGGGTGAAAGATCAGAATTATTGCATAGCCATTTTTCAGTGGGGCCCAGTTTCAAGCCCCTACAAAACATGCAACTGAACAGATTCCATTGCTGCTCTTTCTCCCTGCCTCCAAACAGGGAAAAAAAGGTCATTTCTTGGTATGGAAACAAGTAAAACACTCACTGGAATAGTGCGGGAGGTTGCAGAATCAGTTATCTATGTACATCTTTATCAGGGTATTCACACATCTCCCAGGTACTTTGACACTAGAGAGAGATCTGACCAATAGGACCTCTTCAAATACCCTTAAGACCCTGGCTAAGAACCAGTTCAGTTCCTTCTGCTCCCCTTAACATTGCCCTGAATCCATTTTGTTGGAAGCTGGTGCTTGAATTCATTTAAACTCCTTCCCCCTACCCCCAAAAACACCATCACACCCTCCCCCACCCCATACAACCAGAGAACCCCATCAAAAACACATTCTGGTCCTGCACTTGTTAATGTCCCTGTAACTGTACCTGTGGGAAGAAAGTTGTTGGAGCTCTGCTTCCTTTCAGATTTAATACAAATTGTGTATGATAAAATGAAAAAGAACACAGAGGAAATGTTTTAAGCTGGATCCAGAGGAAAAGAAAGAGGAATTTCTTCCTCAGCTTCAGCCATGCAGAAGTTTTCTGTGCATGTCATCCTGGTTTCAGGCACACTCTCTGCCACTCAGGCCAGTAACTAATACAAGTTACTTGTCATGTTTTTAAGACTCTGATTTCCCTCCTTCTCCAAATCACACTCTTTCATCTCATACATTACTAATGCCATATTGTGTTACATGTATATAACACTTAGTTCTGACATTGTGTGTTTTATGACCCTCTGATTTGGTACTTCACAGTGACAAAGGAGTCAGGTGAATATGCAGTGGATACAATTTGCTTCCTTCCTCACTTTATACTTCTCTCACAATTATTTTTCTCTGGATGGAAAGTAGAAGTTTAACAGTCAACCCAAAGAACACTAAGCTAAGTAAACTGACATATATGTAAGTGACACCAAGACAGCACGCTGCAAGCGACCTTCAGTTTCACAAGCAGCAGAATGATGCTGCATTGCATAAGTGTAAAATGTTCCTTTTATTTGCTATCAGAAAAGAGAACTATTTCCTCCCTCCTCCTCCTGGGAGGATGGAAACAGATCAGAACCTCAAACCAATCCTTGCACTGGCAGGAACTCTAAAGGTAGACTTGGGAGGGGTTGGAGGAAGATATAAAGGCTGGTAGCTGGAGGCAAAGAGCAGCACTGAACTGGAGAGACTCAAGGAGAGGAGGAATCAGAGACACCAAAACATGAAGATGAAAGTGAAACTTCTGTTTTGCCCTGGACTCCTGCTGCTCTTTATTGTCTGTCAAAACCAGGCGATGGCCAGGCCCATTTCCAGCTTACAGGTAAGTGACTGGCTGCTCACTAGAACTGAAAGAAGCTGCTGCTTCTTCAGGACTGAGACACTTCAGATTAACTCCATTTCTTCCAGCCCTAGCTAAAGTAGGAGGAGACACTCAAAGGGATCATGACAACAGGAACCCTGAGGTGGGCAGACAGAGTTATTAAATGAAGGGAAACTAACGTAATCAATTACTGGATTTAAATTTCTGATCACATGAAACAATTGAAAGCAAAATGTTTTCCTGTAGAATCAATATGGGGATTGCAAACTTCAGGTCATCCTGTGACTGAATGAAGCAATAAACTTTTGGAGTAAAAGGAATTTTTCTGGAAGGACTCTGATCTAGAGCAGTCACCTGCATGATCCTCCCTGAAGCCCCTGGGTTAAGCTTAAGTGAATGAATGGGTTGTACCTTCATGCTCTCCTCCTTAGTAATGCAGTCTCAGCTTGTGAGTCCCAGCAGCAGAACATGAGAAAGTGTGTGTACATGCGTGTGCCTGCATTTATTTGTGTGTGCAGGAATTACAAGTCTTTAGGGAAACACATTTCAGCTACCTGACTTGGGATCTGGCATTCCCAAATACGATGCAACCTTCCAATCTCTAAAGAAATATATAATCCTTGCAGCACTAATTTCAGCATGTTTCCTGTCATTGCAGTGCTTCTCATTATTCCAAGATACCAATCACGTTTTCTTGTTCCTTATTCACTCTTGACTCTCATCATCTTTCACAACTCATCCTATACCCTGAATCCCCAGCTCCAGGAAAAACTTACCTGGCAGCTTGTCAGCTCAGAACTATGGAGTATGCTAACAACATAGAACCTTAGAGCACTCTGAGAAGGCATACAGTCCTAGCTCAGAGCAGCTTGGTAAACCAGAAGAAACTAAAGATAACCATCATCAGCTTCAGAAATCACTTCTGTACTTTCATCTTTTGCTAAATGTCCAAACTGAGTTTCTCCAAACTTAACACAGAGCCTGGCTGATACAAACATAATGAGAGTGTCCCCAGAACCCCTCCTTTTCCTCCTCTTCTCCCTCTCCATCATCTACTTTTCCCTTTTTTCAGAGTCTAGCCAAGCTGTTAGATGAGGACCTGGAGCATCCCCTGCTCTCAGAAGAGACAGAGCATGAGCAAGATGACATGATCCTAAGAGGTCCCTTTGATCAGCAAGACACTGAATTCCAGTGGACCCAAAACACTAGGGACCAGCCTGAAAGCATGTCCATGGATGATAGTGCTGTCCAGAGGTACTTCAGCAGCCTCCTAAGTTTACCCCACAGATACCGAGGCAGAAGCAAAAAGGGCCTCTCCAGGGGCTGTTTTGGTGTCAAGCTGGACAGAATTGGGTCACTGAGTGGACTGGGATGCTAACTGCTTACTATGGTAAGAGAAAGAGAGCAGCTCATGGTCTGTGTGTTAGTGTGTAACTTGCATAAATATACAGAAGAGCAGATTTAATTCAGCTTTAAGGAAAAGGTGCCTTAAAGTAGCTTTTACCATCCTATCAAACAGGTTACTAATTTTACCCACCTCAGAATTCACTGTCATCAGATGTATACTTAAACCCCATGAATGCCACATCTCCGTTACCTGCTTTCACTCCTGTCTCCAAGTCAGCCGTCCACATGTCACCTTGTCACAGGAGGCAGATCACAGAGGTTTGCACCAGCTCCCCAGGGATGCTTGTGTCAATCAAAGAAACTCTGAGCAGAACACTGGAGCTGAACCTGCCCCTAGAACAGTAAGAAAACAGTTAATTTCCATGCGTGAAATCCTGTCCATTTAATCTTACTTATTCCTCTGCTTTCTTGACAGGACCGACTTGGAGGTTTCAAAGGACCTGTTGCCTTTCAGTGAGATATTCAGCCCTTATTCATATTGGCTCCACCAATCCATCTACTACATGATGTACTGAGCAAACCTCACCCCCTCTCTCCCCAGAATTACTTGGTCAATTGAATACACCATTGCTTTACTGCCTATTTGTATCAGAGTAATACTTTGTGAACATCTATCTGAAATTTGATTATGGAAAACATTTGTGCTGTGTACTAAAGGTAATAAACAAGTTTCATTATGGCACAGATAATAAACTGGTTTCCCTAATTTGGTAAATTTGCTTCCAACCTTTGCTGTGATTCTTTCATGTATCATTCCTGAGCCTGAAACAGTGACCCAGTTTGCAGTTAGACATAACCCACTTGAATTCAGAGGCATTTCAGAGGACATAAAATAAAACCAAACCCTTCCTTTCATCAAAAGAACCTTTTTGAAGTTAAGGTACTGCCTAAACATCAATATTAACAGGAAGATAGAGCCATTTTCACAACAGAGTCATCAGAAACCAGGACACAAAACCCTAAGTCCTTGACCACTACAATTTGAACTAAAGAGGCAGCTATATAGCTGACTTCAGTAGAAAGCTGTTAGTCTGCATTTGGATCTGCCACTGACAGAGGAAATGACTGCTTCTTACTAGTACAGAATCACAGAGTGGTTTGGCTTGGAAAGGACCTTAAGATCATCTGGTTCCAACCCCCTGCCATTGGCAGACACCTTCCACCAGACCATTCTGTGAAGAAAGCTCAAGGGCACCTACTTTTCCATAGGCACATCCAGACATTGCAAAGCATTTTTCAAACAAAAAAGGAAAGTCAAGATTATACCAAGAGCATGTATCTGACCATTCTATTTCTTAAGCAAACCAAGTATTCACTGAATCTAACTACAAACAAATGTGAGCATGGCTACATGGCAAACAACCTGAGCCAAAGGAATTCGGTATGAAAGCTGGTTTGTCAGTATCATGACTGTGCTATCCCAATTTGATGAGGGCTCAACTCTGCAAGCAGCTCCCTGGGAATCAGAAAGGTTTCTGCTCACACAGTGTCTATGCTATTGGTCACAAATGAAGGCCCAGCTGTTCACTTCCAGCCTTTTGCTTGGAAAGGACAGATGGGATACACAGTTGTACTCCTCCCATTCTCTTGCCCACAAGACAGATGCTCCTGGAAGAAAATATGCTGATAATAAGCCTATTCCTAACTGGAGCCCTGGATGCAAACTGCAACAAAGTACAAGCATATATGCAAAGCAAGCTCATCAGCAACTGTCTGGCTGCATGTGCTCCGAGTATCTGGCAGTTCAGCTTGCATTAGGAAAGCCTGTTAACACAAAGCAGCCAGAGGTCCAGTTTCTGAGCCTGCCTCAGTCACTTAAACTCTATGATTTGGTTCTGCTCCTTCTAACCACAATTCCCATAGAATGCAAGCAATCCAGGACCTGTTGGAGAGCTATTTAGAGCCAAACTAAAGACAGCTTTATTCATCATCCTATTTTCAATATATAACTTCCTCCCTGATGCCACAGACTTAATTTGGAGAGGACATCAGTACAACCTGCTCATAAGCATATGTTTCAACACTTAAGAGCTGGCTCTCAGAGACCAGTAAGCACAGAACGATTTCTTAATGGAGATACTCTCTCCTTGCACAAGCTACCAACAGCTGCTCTCTCTTTCTTCTTGTCACCTTTTACTCTTTACATCTTGCACATTAAGACATTGCCATTAATTCCACATGTCTATGGCTTTTCCACCCTCCAGGACATTTCCCTCCTCAGACCAGTAGTTAGGAGGTTATCAACACAAATCCTGAACAGAAATTCAACAACATATCCTAAAGGCTTCTCCAGGTAACAGGTCTTCTTAGGTCTTCTGCTGTTTGCTACTTATTCTGTTCAAGTTAACTGTGATAACAAAGCAGCAGCAAGAGTGAAAAGGCCCTACAGACACTTGCTAGCAAGGACAGGGCTCATCGCTTACATAGGCACCTTTGAGTATAAGCTCCTGAACAATGGAATAGCCCAAATAACAAATCTCTTCTACTATATTGCCCTTCCTAAGCAAAGCAACAAGAAAACAAAACATTTCACTTGTTAGATGAAGAATTAAAGTCGGGAATAGAGGAGGAAAGAATAAATCAGTCTTCAGCATGATTCACATATCAATAGACAGGATTTGCATGTCTTAAAACTAATGCCTAAAACTAATCAGTGTGAGTAGCTTTTCCAAATGGAGCCCCACAAACTGCACAGTAATCCATGTGCAAATTCTGCTGGAAGTCTGAAGTCTTGCTAGGCCATAGAGCTAACACCCTCCCATACTGTAGCTTCCACTACACAAAGACCTCTGCCCCACACAAATGTGACCAAAGAGATTTCTGATTCATTATTCTAGCCTACCACACCTTTACACAGTCAGGAAGAGATTTTCACCTCTTTTCCCCTCAAACACAACAAGTGACTTACACTAAGAAGCAGCAGACATGCTTATTTCTGGGAACCTGGCTGGAAGCATCCAGCTTCCTTATATAAAGTTCTTCTTCAAGCTTCATGAGCTCCATGGCTGGCTCAGGTGCACCCTGTATGGTGGAAAAGGTAATCCCCATAGCCCATGGACATTATGGTGTCAAACAATGAAAAGCAAGTATCTTGTGCCTGTTGGTGCTAATGGGAAGGTTACAGTCTCCTTCCTAATAATCCTGAGTCTGATAGCCTGCTGTCTAACTGTAGGAGCAGGCACATTCTAACAGGCATAAAGCCTCCTGATGTTGAAATCTCACTGAAAATCAGTGAAGGGCAAGTGCTGCTGAGGGTTTCCTGAACATCCTCAGCCTGTTTCCAAACTCAGCTACACCAAACTAAACATAAACTGTGGGATGCTGACATTATCTGCAGATAAAATAACAGAGGTCAGAGGAGATTGAAGACTGAGCTGTGAGCACTCATGAACAGAATGACAGAAGATGAGTAAGAAACAGAGAAGAGCTCCAGTTCCACAGAGGCTGAGCTGGCAATGTGTCTCCCATCACCTGGCATTTTATGTGAGCATTCAAAAAAGCCACATTTCAGAAAGCAAGAGCAATTTCTGTTACATAAAAGGCTCTTTAATTAGGTCCTGAGGACTGAAGCCAGGTGTGTTTGTACTTCAGGTAATTTGAGTTCTACTAGCATTTAAATAATCAAAGCTAACCTTTGAAGTTAGCATGCCACTCAGATGGGGGAAGCTCACCTTTAGCTGTGTCATTTCCATCTCCACTAAGCAGCAGTGTGTGAATTTACAGACCAGGATTACAGAGGTTGCTGAGGAGAAAAGCCTGCAATAAAGCTACTACAAAGAAAGATATGTTTCTCAAATGTGTCTGCTTTGGGAGTACCTGTGTTTTTTTAGGCAGCAATCAAGATTTGGTCTCATCCAACACTCAGATCTGCCTAGTTTATTACTAAGGGACTAAACTGTATTTATTTCCCTTGTACATAGGATCTGTACATTCACACTGGTTTATCCCTTTCCACTCCTGTCTTTACTACACACAAAATCAAGGATGATGCACATCCTCACCTTAGCATTTGCTCTTATTCTGCAGCAACATAATACCTGATGTGAGCTTCCTTCAGTCATGTCCTGTACTTTCAAAACATGCACCTCATTTCTCTGCCAGATTCTTCTTTGTTGGGATGCTTTACACAAAACCACTTGCCAACTGTTAAGGCTGCTGAATGCAGAGATAATTGTCCCACACCAGCTGATCTTGCTAATTTGCTTCCAATCTAAGGTAACTTATATCAGCTGCATATGTGGAACAGAAGGACAAGAAAATGGGGGGGAGATGGAAAAATATACTGCATATTGTTGCTTGTTCATGCAGCACGTTGGTCCAAAACCCTCTGAACTCAGAGAAAAGACTTTCTCTGGCTTTGCTGAGCTTTAGGACAAGCTCTAAAATAAGGACCCAAGCAGAAACCACTGCATATCAAGTGAAACAAGAAAGATCTATGAGTGTGCTGGCTAAGCAACAAAGGAAGGCAGAAGGCAGAAATTTAGTGTCATTGCTTTAATATTACCCAGGTGGTGATTGAAAGGACCCTGTTTGCTGCTCTACCCACCGGGTATCATGGGTTCTGCCTTTCATTCTGTTAGGATCTAACAGGATCATCTTGATTTGCACCCCAGGACCAGCAGAAATTGTACTCATTTATAACTGAAATTCACCACCGACACAGGAAAGATGCTGTGAGTTTTACTGCAAGTTAATAAGAAGCTGCTGTAGAGCTTTGGGGTGAAATAATACAGTTGTATACAAACATTAGTAATTCAAAGACTTTTATCTGGGGAGCATCAACCCAAAGATCTACAAATTCTGTTTCTTTGGGGAAGGCCCCTGGGTTTTCTGGAAAGAATATTTGTTCCATAAGAATTTCTCACTCCGAAGTACGGCTGGGGGGGGGGCAGAACACACCATCATATATGGGAAAGGTGGCAGGATGAGGAGAGGGTGGTGACTGATTCACTGCTGCAGCCAAGGCATGGCTGGAGGGCAAATACTATTTGTAGCAAAGTGATCAGTTATGCCATTGCTCAAGGCACTAAAACGTTAGTGCCTCTTAGTTATAAGAGGGAAGGGTTTGCAGATAAAGCCAGAGGAAATGAAGAACCATCATCACATGAATTTGTGAGGAAGGAAAATCTCTTAAACCCGAATCTCAGAACATGGTCTATCCACACAGCACAGAAATAAGTACACAGAGTACAAAAAGGTGTTGGAAGCTGCTGCAGACAGAGAAAACATTCCAATCTCCCTCCTCCCTTCTCTCTCCTATGGAGGAGAAACGATCTATTCCTCATCTCCTTGGAGGGGGAATCAACACCCTGCTTGGGCCAGCTCACGGCTCCTGGGTGCCTGCAGATGTGAGGCAGAGCAATCAAGCAGAAAGGGTCTTTCACTGCATCAACTCCTTCCTAACAGGGATGGAGAGAGGAGGGGGAGGAAATCACTGGGAAAACGAGTGCTGCCAGGAGGGGAGGAGATGACTCGAGGCAGCTCTCTCTTCTGGAGGAGTCACTGTTCTCAGGGGACCCTCATCTCCTGGAGGGTCACCTGTGGGGCCAGTTGTAACCAGTTCCCTTATCGAAGCCGGGGGGCAGAGTGCGGCACTCCGGCTCCTGCGGGGATCTGGCAGGAGGCAGCTGAGCTCCCTCCGGGCAGAGAGTGGGGATATAAGGAGAGGCATCCATGGGCAAAGTAGCGACACGGTGCCGAGCTGGCTATAGGATAGGATAGGATAGGATAGGATAGGATAGGATAGGATAGGATAGGATAGGATAGGATAGGATAGGATGCATCTCCCGGCTCTCTGCTGCGGGGCCTCGCTCCTGCTGCTCGTCCTACCGTGGGCCGGATCGCAGCCGGCCGGTGGCGAGCACGGCGCGGAGCTGCGGTCCCTGCAGGTACCTGGGCCGGTGCGGGCCGGGGCTCCAGGGGGGATCGTGGCACCCGTTCTGGCGGGGCGGAGCGGGGCTCTCAGTGCCCCGCCACTGCCGGCCCTTCTCCCCTCCCTTCTCCCCTCCCTTCTCCTTCCCTCTCCAGGACCTCCTGGAGGCGTTGGAGCAGCTCCGGGAGGAGGAAGGGGAATTGGGCCCGAAGGACGAGTCGGCGACCGAGGCTGAGGACGGCGGCTCCGAGTGGGAGCTCCCGGGGCCGGAGGGCGGCCCGCCGGGTACCCCGCTGACGGCAGAGGGGTGGCAGAGCCAGTGGAGGAGTCTCCTCTCCTCCTACAGACGGAGGCACTTCTCCGGCTGCTTTGGGACGAGGATGGAGAGGATCGGCGCGCAGACTGGGCTGGGATGCAACCAGTACAAAGCCCGTAGGTCCCCGAGGCGCAGGGAACGGGGGAGCCCGGAGCTCGGCCGGGACGGCCGGAGCGGTGGCAGCCGCTGAGAGGCCGCTGTCCCCGGCTGAAAGCCTCGGAGCGGCTCCCATGCAGCTCTCCGCCCTTCTCTCCCAGGTTTCTGGAGGAGAGGAAGAAGCTGAAACCGGGGCCGGCTCCCGAGCGCTTCCATGCCGGTGTCCAGCAGCCAGACAGTAAAGCTACCCCCGGAGCCTCTGCCGCGGTGGGGTGTGAGGCATTAAACTTTTGTACAAAGCCTGCTTTGTCTTTTCTGAGTGATTTTGTTGGGTTACTCGGTCAGAAGATACAGAAATCACACACAGAGCGCTCCTCTTCCTCTGCTCTGAGGCTCAGTCACGACCCTGGCCAGAGCATCCCACCCGGGCTGCACAAGCCATTGCCTTGGGTTGCAGCACCAGGAGGGATGGTGGTTGCATGCTGCCAGGGCAATGATCAGTCCAGTACCCCTCACGCCGCACTGAAGAGGTCCTACCAGGCCCTTATTCCTGCTCTGGAGCCAGGCTGGGACGCGGTTCCCAACAGCTTCATCACCCAGTAGCTGTGAATCCTCCCAGGAGGTGGGCACCGGGCTCGGGGTTAGTTCCAGGTGATCTACACTCGGCCCCATCCTGCGGGCTAAACCGCCGGTATCGGTGCCAAGTTCGGCGGCGGGGTGCCCCTGAGGACAGAAGGGCTAACAGTGCTTTATAGAAATGCATTTGCAGCGGTCGAGGAGCGGCTGCGGCCGCGGGCGGGTGCGTTCAGCACCCGGGACAGACGCCAGTCACCGGCCCCGCCGGGCTCCCGCCGGGTCCCATCCCGCTGCCCCGACTCATGGCCCTGGCGTTCAGCGCAGCCCCCTCGCTCTCCAGCCCGGGTTTCACGCACACCCGTCCCAAGACAAGGCTGCGAAGGAAGCGCAGGGCGCCCCAAGCAGACAGAAAGGCTCGAGGCATTGCCAAACACCCTGCTGCAGAGGAACTGCGGGAGGAAGGGCCTGTGCTGCCTGCAAAGGAAGGGGAAGCACATCGCAGAAACAATGCATCCCCATCAGTGGGAGAAACAACCCCTGTTTGGGATTAAAATTTCTTCCCCCATGGAAAAAGTGAGGCATCACTTAACTATCTTAGTTGCAGTATGGCCTGTCCTGTGATCTCAGTGCTGCATGCCCTGCACCAGGCGTTATTACATTTCTCTTTTGTTTCCTACGCTAATCTCTTCATTTCCTTCATAATCAAACCGAATTGCAAGGCAGGGCAAGAGAGCTTGTGTGGGGTATGGTATAGTGTTGGCAAAGGTTTTAGTCACCGGGAGATGAAAGGAATCCAAGCCCAGGCTCTTCTTGAGAACTGGACTACAAAGGCTCTTCACAATCAGCTCTAGCACTTGAAAGCTGTAAAATGGCAGTAGGAGAACGGACATCCCTGGAAGGATGTGCAGTGGAAGGGGGCATCAGATCTACCCACAGAATGAATCCACCAGCCCCGAGGCTTACAGTATGCAGCTATACAAGGCTGAAAACCAAGGGCATCTCCCCATCCTGCTGGGGAAGGCGCTGAGCTCCCTCCATGTACCACCCTCCTTCCCACAGCGAACACATGGGGCTGCTAGCAGCACCCTTGATGGTTTCCCTCTGTACTCTGAGCAACCAAAGCTGCTTTCTAACGGAGCCTCATGTCACTGCATCTCTTATCCCCTACCCTGGGGTGCTACTGGGGAAATGTGCTGATTTTCCAGCCCTAAAATGAGTCACAGAGTGCTTTTTCTAACAACCTGCTGCCCTGGTAAGACTCCCAATAGGGGCTTTACCAGACTGATGGCCAGCTGAGCACAGGCAATGCTGGATCGTGACTATCCCCACTGCCAGGCTATAACGCCTGAAGTCCACATTAATCTTGCCAGGGTGATGATACTAAGATACTGCAAGCAAAGTAAACAAGTGAGCTTAATAGCTCCAACAACAATGAAATGAGTTCCGACATTTTACACTCCATTTGCTTTGGTAGGACTGTGTGATGATGGGTAATAGAGGGCAGAATTTGGCTTTGAAAATGCAAAAACTGTGATGCTCAGCCCTGTTATTCCATCCACACACTTCCAAACAAAGCACTTAAATAGTACACAGAAATCTCCCTGCCTTAGAGAAGTGTTGTCATGGCTTAAGTCAGACCCTTCCATCTCATTTACCTGTTGTGTAATACAGAAGATGGAAAAGGAACAAACCAGGGAAAAAACCGGAGTATCTCTGGCTGCAGGTTATTGAATACAATCCTGGAATATTAGATTGCTTCACAGGGACACGGCACTCAAAGCTAAATACTTCACACCTATGACTGAGATTGTGTTCCTCGGTTCTTTGCTACTGGGTTTGTGCTCCAGGGGCTGCTTTACAGATGTGCTGAGCTCTGGGGCAAAACAACAAGCAGCAGAGTGTTTTCACACAGAGGATACTCAGTGGGTGGGGGTGTGAAAGGAAAGAAACAAGAAATAAATAAATCAAATCAAATTAAATGATCTTAAATTGGATATTCAGTATTAATGATTAATTCTGGTTCGTCTTCTAATGCTTTCTCAGTTTATCAAAGTTACTCCCTGGCGCACACAAACACACACACACAAGAGCAGCTGTAAGAGAGTATTTGTAACTGATTAGTGAATTATACACACACTGCACTAGGGGGTGTTAATTACAAGCTAAAAATAAGCTATCAGGATCTTTTTTCTTAACAGCATAGAATAAGAATGTGTTAGGTTACATAATAAAACCCGTGTACTGCCTCCATGTACTGCAAAAGAAAGCACTGGGAAAAACAGGGATTGCTCTTATAATAAAGAAGTTCATCAGAACTCATCACAGTTGGGCTGATTTGAAGCCATATTAGGAAAAAGTAGCATTTGAGCTTGACTTCACAACCTTGAGAATGTCCTTTCTAGTATAATTTTGGTAGCTGATCATGTGAACGGTGTGCACATGTTCATGCACAAACAGCATGTTAGGACATTTAAGACATGAGAAATATTTTATCGTTCTCTTGTTACTTAGAAACTGTGCTCAGGAGATTCTTTCAAGATCAATCGTATTAGAAGTCAGTTTTTTTGCCTTTTATATGATTTTATTACAAGAAAAATTTTATTGCGAGACTGACATATTCAACTTGCTCATATAGTCATTCTTGTTTCAGTTTAGAATAAGAAGAAACATTAGGAAAATGAAGAATAAGCAATATGCTTCATGATTCAGAGCTCTCCTGCAGTTCTGTAAAGATGAGATTTTAGTTGCACTATATGCACAAAGAAATGCTGGAAGACAAACTTGAAGCAAAGCGGCACTTCTGCAATTTCTCATTTAAGCATAGGCAGCTTTTAGCTAAACTTGAAAACTCCAGTTCTCAAGCAACCAACTAAATACTCTTTGATTTTAATATATTAAACTAAACATTTCAGTTTAACCCTTCCCAGAACACTCATACACACAAATCCATTCACTCTTCCTTGGGGCCAGACTCCAATACCTTTGCTGGGCAACACCAAAAGCCATCTAGCTAAAGTTCTCGGCGAGCAAGTTGTATGATGCATCTTGTATGATGGCACAAGAAGATAATTCCTGAATCTGAGCACCTCTTCTTTAATTTTTATTGTTGTCAGGTCAAGCCTTACCATCGAAGTTTAAAGAAATCCCATGGATTTAAAGGTTTAATAAAGACTAGTGGTTTTCAGTGGTGCCAGAGCCAGTTCCCGCAGCGGGCTGGAGGTATTCGGTGTCCTGCAGAGTCAGCCTAGAAGTTATCGTCTGGATTGAGGTGCCTCTGTTGTTGTAGCATGCAAAGTCTCAACGATGATATCACCCCAATAGCAATGAGAAAACAGAAGTGGCCCAAACCTGGGATTTTCAGCATACTCCATGGTATGCAGTGGCTGCGCAGATTCCATATATAGAAGGAAAATGTGCACGATACTTTAGGTGTCCTAAAAGTAGATTTATCTTCAGCCTTTACTCTCAACCAAATATTCATCTGAAAAGCCTTTCATTTTCCCTATAAAAGGTAATCTCCCTATGGAAAACTTCTAACTGAGTGGAGTTTAGAACAGTTTCAGGGTTGTTTCCCATCTCTGTAAATCCGACCATAGGGGTCTCTTGAAAGAAAATTGCTAAGAATTTCAACTGGACTATGTAATCACAACGCCTGGTATCAAGAGGAGGGGGAGTGACATGAAATCACTGACTTGTGACATACATTCCTCAGCAACAGCAGCTGCTGCCTAATGACAGCTAATAAAGGGAATCTTCCCTTGACAGAGCTGCATGCCTGCAATGGGACTGGAATGTGCCCCAGATAAATCCACTGATAACCTAGGAAGCAGAGATCACACCCAAAGAGTATAAAAGACAAGCTTTGGAAGAGAGCAGATAGGACGAGGAAGAGAGAGACCTGAAGAGACATCTCAGAAGAAACAGCTTGAACTTCCCTATTCCCAACGAAGCCAGCACCATGGACACTAAAGGCTCATTTTCCTGTGGCTTCCTCTTGCTGCTGCTCATCCAACTCCAGCCCGGCAGACCCAACCCTATCTACAGCCTCAGCCCTGCCAAAGAACTGGCCAGCATGGAGGTGAGGACTCTCTCCTTTTACAATGTTAAACGTTCAGTGTGCTTAGCAGAGTGTGAAGTGGTGGGTTTGCCTTTCTTTTGCACAGATAGCTGCATCAGCAATCACACACTAGGAGACAAAGTCTCGGTTCTTCAGAGGGGTTGAAAGAAGCTCTACAGAGCAATAGCTTCACTTGAGCTCGTGGATAGCAGTGGGAAACAAAACTGTGATGTTGTGGGATGTCTGCTTTGGCTCTTTTTCTCTTAAAGATCCACCTTCCTGGGAGTAAATTCCCAGAGGGAAAACAGTATCACAGTATCTGCATGAGAACAAACAGAAAATGTTCAGGAAGGCTCCTGTTTGTCCCACTAAATGGCAGGGACAGTGAAGCAGGACAGCCATAAGGCTCTAGCTTTGCAGGTTTAAGAGAACTGGCTGCATCTGGATGGGAGATGAGGAAGTAAAGTGGAGCACCCAAAGCTAAACATTTAGAGAAGCTGCTGGAGGAACAGTATGATCATTTAGTGTGGCTCAGCCGGAAAGCTTCTAGAGCTATGAGATTACCAGCTGTGTATTTTAATGAACAATAGAGAACATCCATTGCAGCTGCACAATACAAGCTCTAGGTTCAGTCTTGCAAGATGAAACCTGAAAGCTCAAACCTTTCCTTGGGCTGTACCAGTGACCAGCTTCTTACAGCATCAGACCCTGAGAAAAAACTACACAAGATGATCAGAACAGTGTCACACAAAGCTAAAACATCCCAACCTCTAGGCTGATTCCAGCAGCTATCCGAGAAGAGTGGCTTCCAAATTCACTGCCTCGCAAACCGTAAGGCTCACTCCCCTTCACTCTACTTCTAGAGATGGACAATTCTATTCCTCTAATTAGTTGAGCTGATCCTTGTTACACAAAGCTTTAAAAGAATGGTACCCAGGAGGAAGTCACAGAGCAAACCTGAATTTAGCACACAGGTATTTTCATGTTACTTTAAGCAGCAGCAATCCTCTAACTCCTGGGGCAGAGATTAGGGAAAAGAACAAGAGTTTCTCCAAACGATGTCCACTGAAATAGCCAGGGGTGACAAGCAAGGAGACGGTCTTAGCCAAAAAAGCAGAAAGCCAATTGCTGGCAAGCAGCATTGCAGGCAACTTAAGAACACAGGAGGAGACTGTGGATTCAGAGATACTCTGAGATAGAGTACTATTAGTGACCTGAGTAGTATCTCCCCGTGCAACTCAGATCTTGCTCTTTTTCTCTGCCAAGAGCTCGTCTAACCTTGCCAATAAGATACACTTCGTTGGCAAGCTACAAATAGGTGGAATTAATGTGGACAGGGATTTACTGCAGAGGACAGAGCTCAAGTACCACCTGCAACCTGACAGTCTCCTAGAGTTGGCTATGGGACCATTGATGAATGCAGCACTAGATGACAGGAAAGAGTTAGGAAATTACCACCAAACAAAGAATTTTATTAAATCATCTTTCTATTGTAGGCTCTGCTGGAGAAACTGGAGGATAAGTTTGCAATGATTGAAGCCCTGGAGTCCAATCCTGACCTGCAAGAACCCAAAAACCAGGAGGAGATCCCACCAGAACTCATGGATGACAGCGATGACCAGAAGGCTGAACCCAGGCTAGGACCCAGCACCCCTCTGTCCTACAGGAACCCCTTCCTCAAGAGACTGAGGGGGCTGCAGATGCCCAGGATGATGAGAGATTCTGGTTGCTTCGGGAGGAGGATTGACAGGATTGGCTCCCTGAGTGGAATGGGTTGCAACGGTGAGTCTCATCTAAGCCATTTCTCTGAGCAGAACAGATTGCATCTGTTATTTGTGACAAGGGAAGAGCAGGTTTTCTTTTAAGCCTTTAATAATTCACAGCTTCAGAAAGGAATTAATTTTAGCCTAATACTTAAGCTAGCAGTGATTTTCAAAAGAAAACCTGTATCTATTGATTCCGTAGGTAAAGGCACTGCTGAAAACGGTGCATGTACTAAGAAGGAAACAAGTCCTAGTAACACTTGTTCCATGTTTGGCTTGCAGGTTCCAGAAAGAATTAAGACAACCTCCCTATACCCTACTCTGAAGAATGCTTTACAGTACCTGTTCCTCCCCAGACGAAAGCCGGCTGCTTTCTAAACTCTTCAACAGAAAGTGATTCCTATTTCTATTTATTTATTTATTTATTTATTTGATGGTTGGTTGTTTTGGTTTTGTTTTTTCTTTTTTTTTTTTTAAGAACATTTCTTACTCTAGCACCAAGAGATCATCTTTAAATAAAACTAACACATCAGACATCTCTGCTGGACCTCTCTCCTGTCTGTTGCATTAAAACATCTTGTATTTTCCTAAAGTCAGAAGCCTATGTTTTATTGAAAAGGCTGATCCACAAGGCTGGGTCTTACTTACACTAGACAGAGAATGTAGGAACAAAAATGAGTTTTTCACTGGAGTTTTCCCCCTCTGCACTAAGAAACTGTAACAGATTAGCAGATAAAAAAAGCTTGCTTGACATTGAAACACCAACATGAGTCCTCCTATAGACAGGGGTTTAGTAACAAGAGAGTCCTGTTGCTGCTGTAGATTATTCAGGCAAGGGAACTGCCACAAATCCCACATGGAAGCAAAATTGACATGAAATCAGAAAAATCACAACACTCCACAAGTTTCAAGATCACCAGAGGGAGGAAAGGGAATTCATTGTATATGCTTTCTAGCACTCACCAAATAAAGGTTCTGAGCATCACCCAAAGATACATCATTAACTGTGTCTTGTCTCACTCTGCATGTGGCTGAGGTGCTGCTCCTCAGGGTCTCTCAATGAAGCCTCAAGAGGCTCGAGTCCTATTCATGGTACTTCTCATGTGAGGGCAGGTGGGACCACTCCAGCTACAAAGCAGCTTCTACGAAACCTTTACCCCTTTCTGGGAATGGCCCCTCACAAAGTTTTTCTACACTTGGTTAACGGGAACACTGCAAGTCTGATTGAGGTTTCACTGAAGCCTTTGTAGCTAAATTTTACACCTAGGATCTGAATTTGGCCCAGACCACATTCTCCATGTTCTTCCCCCTCCAAACAGGATTATATTGCCAGGACCACATTCAGTCAGCATCACAAGGACCAAATAGCCTGGATTCCCAAGTCAGTCACAGCAACGGCATGGAGCCCAGGCTCAGCACAAGTGTCCCGTGATTGCACATTCCACTACAAACTGTGTTATTTTGAGCATTTAATTTTGGGTCTCATTCCCAGCATCCATTACTTGAGCATCCCAGAAAGGTCTTTCAGGGCCTAACACATAGCTCCAGGGTAGACTCAACTGCGTAAGTCTAATTCTAACTTTGCTTATGCACATAGAGGAATGATAGTTGCTTAAGACAGGCTACAGTGAGGCAAATGTGCCAGAGCCATGGCAGTTGCTGACAACAGCTCTCAGGAACCACAGCTACAGTGAAACCACGAGTTTGAGTGCTGAATGGCACATCACTCCTGCACATGCTGTACCACTTTCACAGGGCTTATGTCACACATCACATTTTTGACAAGCCACCCTCCTAGTCACTCCCTGTCCTGCCGACATGGACCCGAGTGCTCCCTGCCATGCTGGGCCCTGTGACTCTTCCCTAGGGAAATAGAAGGCTTCTCTGAGGGAATCATTTTGCTCCACTCCAATGGGAATCAACACTTACTGTGATACAAATCAGATGTTGCAGCCTTCCAGCAGTGCCAGCCAGAGATAAAATACTCTATGCAATAGTGCTCACATAGGTTTCCCTAGTAGGAAAACTGATTCCTAGGTCAAGACTGCCAGCACCTACCATGAGACATCTCTGCAGTGAAAAGTTACAGCAACTTTGCATTTACTCAAAGGTGGTTTCACAAATCTATGTGGTGTGAAGTCACCCTTTGGGGAGCCTTTGTGGGGATAATGGGGCTTCATCTTCTCAAACAGGCTTTCCAAACACAGCCCTGCAGCCATCTGTTTCCCACTGCAGCAAGACAGGACATGCAGATTGGATCCCTCCACATTAGCAATGGGCAGCAGCCTGACTTCCCATGTGCTGCTATAAAGGAAAGTAAACCCAATCCTCATACTCTTAACAATAACAGCCCTGGCTGGAGCTGAATTTTACCCAGTCAAGCAAAACTTGTACAGACACTGTAAATTGTCCCTCCCTGTCAGCCCCTCAAGGCACAAACCACTAATAGTTCACTGGAATGTGCTAAAAACGGCAAGAAGAGTTGGTGCTGCCTGACCCAAAGCCAGGTGGGTCCAGTATTAAGAGCAAGCCAGTTCCTGGTGGAACAAGTCTGTATTGGCTTGCAGACAGTATGTTAATAGACCCTGGGGTCTGGGAGAACCTAATTGAGAGGAGGCAATCTAGGAAAAAAAGCATCTCTGTGGCTGGGTTTTTACTGCTATTCCCATAAACACACTGAGCTGTAAAGCTCCCCCAGGGAAATCTCACAGTCAGGTCAGAATAGGACTGCACACAGAAACAAGCACTTGGAAAAGCTGAATGAGAGAAACAGCACTGCTGGGCTCTACAGAAATAGAGCATCACCTCCAAGGACAAGCAAAGCTGCCACTCTTGCTGTGATCATAGGGAACAGTCAGTCCCAAACAAGCATACAGACAAAAGTAGACCACTGCTTATGGAGAAAGCTTATCTGAAAGCTAAATGTCTCTCTAGAGCTGTATTGCTTTCTAAAGAGGGTACTGTGGCCAAGAGGGTACACATAGAAAACACAAAAGGTTCCACTACAGACTTGCTGTCAATGAGACCAGGAATTTCAGACTGTAGGTGCAGAAATAATGGATTTTGGAGGGAGCAAGTGAATTAATTTATCATCTGTTTCATGGAACAGTCACATACACTGTGACCCAGCAGCATCAACAGCAAGTGCCACAGCTCTGCTCTTCATCAAAGATCAGCAGGCTGACCTTTACAGCAGGGGAGGAAAAGAGGCACAAAGCAGCTACCACAGTTACACTGGGTCATGCTCTACCTTACTTTGCAGCAACCTGGACTTGTGTTCATGGCTGTAGCTTCCTGTCACCCCATGTTAACCTGCCAGCCTTTTATTTCATCTGCTGCTGCTGTCACTGCAGTGGATTTGCACAGTTGCATATGCTATCCATGCAAGGATGCAGGGATTCCTCCAACCTAGGTCCTTCTCTCTTCCAGCAGCAGGCAGTTCTGTACAGACCCATGTCTCCATATGAGGTAGTTTCCTTAAGGTCTGTAGTGGATCTGCTTTTGGTGCCTGTAAATTTTGGAAACTAATCCTGATAGAACTCTATGGAGAAAAACATGGGGTTGCATTAGAGGAGAAATAATCCAAGAGCAATACCAGGCTCCGATGAGGGCATGTGCTGAAGATCACATTAATCTTCAGTTCTACATTCATTCCTGCTAAGTTTTCACACCTATCCAAGATACATCTCTTCTTCTAGAGAAACTTCCACACAGGGAAGGGAAGGTTGGTGACACGTCAGTAATAATGCAGGAAAAAGGTTAGCAGCCACACAACCAAACAAGCACTTCAGAGGAAGCTTTAGGAGCTGGGCTGTGAGTCAGTCCCAAACCAGGGAATTGGTGTAGCTTGTAATTGTAAACAATCCAAGAACAGTCTAAGCACAGGATGCCTGTGGGACATCCCCATCACCACAAAGCAAGGGCTGATGTCAAAAGCAGCTAATGCAGGTTAGGTTTCAAGTAATTATTCAGCACTGAGCACACATAGGGTCCTGAAACCCTGCCCTCCTCCACTCCGTTAGGCAGAGTCTTTTATACATTAATCCTCTCCCACAGCACAGCACCTGGGATCCATTCAAGTTCTATCACTGTCCTTGTGCAAAGGAAGAAATAGCCCAGTGAGATCAGAGAAGGACCAGGGTGACACCTTCCACCCAGCTCTAATGACATTTGGCACCTCCTGCAATGCCAGACTTCATAGATGCTTCTTCATAGCTAACCCTGGCTGGCAGTGCATAATTCAGCAGCTTTCCTTCCTTTGATCTCTGGAACACAGTAATGACACCAACATACCTCCTACGCCTCTTGCACACTATAAGGCAGGAGCCTCACTCACAAAAGTGATCTGGTTGGCATGGGGTTTTATTGCAAATTAGATTTGAGGGTTTCTTTCCCCCCCTCACACACTGCACTATTCCCTTCCAGCTTCCCACTAGATGGAGAGTTTCACTAAATCCCAGTCTGCAGGCAAGAACAGCTGTCAGCACTGCTTTGCTCCTCTAAGAAATCGTATGGGAAGGCTCCTCTGCTGCTGCAGGGAACTGTGGAGCTGTGCCAATGTGCATAACAGTCCAGTCATATCCAGCTTGCTTAATTTAATACCACTAAAGCTTGGCCCCTAAAGGCCTTTGCTGATTGACATCTGCTTGATAAGTGTGTTCCACTGATGCTAGCAGCAGTTCTTTACAGACAATAGCAGACAGGCCCCATGCCCAAAGACAGAGATTACCTACACTATGGGCACAGCTCAGAGTGTAGCACAAAGCCTGTGACAACTCCGCTGTGCTGAGAGCAGCCTCTTCCCGAGTCTCTCACCTGCTTACCCAGAGGTACAGTTCCCATTAGGCAGTTGGAACCCAGTTGTTCAACATCTGTCTCAATTTTCACACCAAAAAAGAAAGAACGCAGAGGCATTGCTGAGAGATAAAGAAAGTGGGATCTTTTCTGGTGCTTTTCTCACACCTTTGAGGTGTGAAATATCTTGAAACAAATCAAGAACATTTCTTGCAGCAGATGTCCCTGTGCTGTCAGGCCTGATATGGTGGGAATTGAGAAGGAGCAAAGGAAAAGTAAAAATCCATGTCTAAAGCTGCCCACCACACAGAGATATTCTCTATTATAAGCATCATGGAGCTGCTAGGGAAGTCAATAAGGGTCTGAGGATGGTCCTGTCTTTGTGTCATGAGCTCTTCGACACAGGATTGTTTTATGTGTTCATCTATTCCAACTGGTATATATGGATTCCAGTCTCCTGCTCCTAGATGCTTAAGTCACTCATACATGGCCCACACTGCAACTCACATTTTATTTCTATAGTTTGAAATCAGCTTGGCCAAAGGGACATTCTGCTTACAGAACAGTGATCTCAGTGTCTAAACCTTACAAACTGTGTGGAACTCGCTGCCATCTCATTCCAGCTCTGAACAAGCTTTTTCCATACAGTGCATTTGAAAAGTTCCAGTGGATGCTGAAGGGGCTGAGTGTGTCTCAGTGCTGCTGAAAATCGCTTCAGCACCCTGGACAAGAAGGGCAGCAGCTTCCTTCAACTTACACATCAGCGCAGCCATCCTCTGTTCTTCCTGCATGATAACACACCTGTATGGGTATGCACATATGCTAAAGGAAGCAGCCTGTATCCCTCCCACCAAAGCAAAGCAAAACTGGAAAGAAATCTCATCAAATAACACTAAACTCTTCTGCTAGATACACAGTTTACAGGTATGGGGATCATGACACATGGTTGGATTTAATGAGTGTATAAATCTTGGTAGAAAGGGGGTTTAATCCAAACATTAATGTATTACACAGCTTTTCTAGTAACCAGCTATGAAAAATGCAAGCCAAACCACTTATAAGTTTTGGATTTCTCAGGTAAGAAAATCAGCAGTTGCTGCACAATTCAGCACAGTTCAACTCCTCATCAAACATTTGCTATTCCCTCCTTTGAAACAAGCTGTTGTGAGAGAACATGGGACTGGAGTGGTCACAACCTAAAGGATTACACTAATTCCTACCTCTGCCCAGCCTCAGAGCACCTTCTGCACAAACTGTTAGATCCAGAAAGCTCATAAATAGCAATTACTCATCGTCCTCAAATGATGTTCTTGGATATTGCCATGTTCTACAAGTTTTATTAGAATAAAGGGCAAAAATAAAACACTGCTAGAAACATCAAAAGGCCTTGAAAGTGCTGAAGGAGACACACAAATGTTTTACTCTCAGAAATGTTACGGTTACATGAATACTTCCCAAGTGCCATAGTTCAAATAAAAATATATTCATACAAATTTAAAAAAAATACCATTTATATACACCAAGGAATTAGCTTACATCGTTTCATAACAAAAAACAGTGCAAAAAACAACCCCAAAACCAAACAGAAAGGTAAGTTGCTACCATTGGAATGGCTCACAGTAAGTCAACATGTCAAAACCGCACCAGTTAACACTGCACAGGGAACCATGAGGCAGCAGAGAATGCCCCATACTATCCCCTAACTTCTGCCATCAATACTAATCCAGTTATTCGTACTATTCCTTTAGTGTTGCTCTGAGTAAAAGGTTACAGGCACCTAACATTAGAAGTAAGTTTCTTGTACATCACTAAGCAACCAGAGCCAGGGTAGAAGCAGTGAATGTGTTGTAAGAAAGGAACTAAGAGAGCAAAGTGTGAGAACAAGACTGATGCAACCGGAGCCACCTCGCATCAGTCCTTAGCAGAAGGGAAATGCTGCACCTCCAAACGTCAGATGAACTTGTAATTCCCTTTCTGCAAGCTACAGAACAGTGACTGCACACTCAGTTTTCCCTTTAAAGCAACTGACAAGGTCACCCACCACCCTTATTTAAAACTGCTTTAGGGAAGGAATGAACAGGGTGTGCTTTCCAGCTGGAACATTTGGGTAAGATAGATGCACAGAGAAGACAGTGCTGACAGGAGGCTGAAAGCAAGTGGCCTTCTCCTGGGGAACTGCAGCTGGTGCTCAGACAAACCTTGACAAGGTTTTTCAGCCTGTCTTGTCTGGATTGCCTGACTCCAGGCCTTGGTAGTGATGACAAGACATCCCAACAAAATATACTGCTGCAGTTTGTGTATAGAAATAAAACAGGACATGACCAGCCCAAGGCAAACCACTTAAGGAGCCCTATTGATGTGCATGAAGAGAAGGAACCTTCCACATCCAATCAGTCATTATGAGCAAGAGGAAAGAGATCTGTCACTGAGAGACACAGGGCAGTCTGAACATGTGGATTTAGCAAACCTATAGTGTCCAAACACATCAGTGTGAGCTGAAATCCCATCAAAACAGGAGTGCTGTGATTTGTAACTACCCATGAGCAAAACTCCTTCAAATGAAAGGTAGGTTAACAGAAGCATATTTCAAACCTACAGCCCAGCTTCAGGGAGTACAAAAGGATGCTGAAAGTCTCTTGGGATAGTTCAGTGCAAGACCACAACTCAGGGAACATTGGTAAATCAGGAAATCATTAGCAGAGACTATCCGGAGAGAACAGACATCCTTACTCACAGGAAAAGGACTTGCAAGCCAAGGAAGAGCAGTAGCTGATGCCAACTGATCTGCTGTAAGGAACATGCCCCACCTGTTCCAGCTAAGGAGCCCAGGCTGAAAGCACAGGACGGACACTGGCTGTGTAAAGTGAAGGAAAACACCTTCACTTTACTTGTGGAAGCAGAAGAGCTTGCATGCCTTCTTTGAAATACAGCTAGGGTATTCACAAGCCTACAAAGCTATTTCAGTGGGGGAGACGAGCTGTTGCTGCAAGTTCTACAGCAGGAAAGGGAAAAGAACAAACATTCCCTGCTCTTTAGATAGGTCACTTCCCAAGCAGCCCTCTTCAGTGGCCATAGTTAACAAAGGGTCACCGGACACACACAGCTTCCTCTGCCACAACTGCCACTGCATGTACCACAGCTCACTTCCCTTGGTGGAAATGGTATAAATCCTTTCTTGAAAGCAAAGATGTGCCCTTCATCTCCTAATACAGCAGCAGGTTTGAGACAACACCAAGTGGAAAAAAGGCCTCCAGATATCAACAGAGAGGAATAAAAATTAGAATCTAAGTGCTTACAAACAGCTTTGCTAAAACCAAACTTTCCTGCTAAGTCATGCACTGCGTAAGGATAAATTCTACACTAAAACTTGGCCCCAGGAACCACTTTAAAACCAAGTTTTCTCTTATCTGCTGGCCAAAATTCAAGAGTTTCCAATGAGTCAGCTGTCTTCACTGCAAACACAGCCACAGGATACATCTACCAACCATCCAGACTGCAAAGACTTCATGAACATCTAAGAGTGCCAGGGACTTCAAGAGTTCTACCTCAAGACCTGGTGATCAGAGAACAAAACTTCCTCACAAGCCTATCTGTAGTAGAGCAAAGCAGGCAACAGCTGGCAGAGCAGTGCCCTGGAACAATCAGCTTCCACAAAGTCAGTCAATGAGGCTGTTTTAACAGATTTAGTGTTTTGATACCTGTAGGAAAAGAGCACAACTTCAGGCTTAGTCAGGAAAAACTTCACTACAGATGAGTTTCTGAATTCAGAGAATACAATAATGTCTGATTTCCTTCTGCCACAGCTCCCATCTGTGGCAGACAACAGGTTAACTGGAGTGCTCAGAGGCTGTGTAGAAGCTTTTCTGGGATACATTCCCCATGATACTTGGCCCAGTCTCTTGGCTGAGAGAATGCTCTGTGCTTTATCAAGCCAATCAGCTCTGCAGCCCCTAGAGGCACAGTGCTGCCTTCCCACTGAGGGTTATCTCTATGCAAAACTCAGGGGGGCAGGTGCCTGCTGGAACAATACAGGTGCTGGCCAGGATGGTACCTGTTAAAGCACTGAACTGGCTGCAACTGGCTTCTAAGTGCTGATTTTACCCTTCTAGATATGTGGCTGTTGCTATTGCAAGCATTATCCCATGCATTTTTAGACTACAGACAGCCTCACTTATCACCCTGCGAGCAAATCCTGCCTGTTAGTCACTATACCAAGTATTCCTCATGTACGGCAGCTTTAAGTTATACTCTCTCTTGTCTCGACAGAGATAATTCAACCAAGCCCAGAGACAGGGCAACAGCTCTATTAGCCTCCAGAAAGCAACATCTCATCATGCTCTGAAGATGTAGGTTTCCTGGTCTCTAACCCTAGCTGGAAAGGTGTCCCAGGCTCTCGTCGTTGGATCAGTACAAGGACAAAGTGCCTACAAATGCCAAGAAACGCAGGAGTGTTGGGTCAGTGACAAAGTGAAGTGCCACAAAGTGCCTTAGAAGAGTCTCTTACAGGGAGATAATAACAATAGCGAAGAGGGAAAGAGATCTCCCTTCTCTGAGATGCTCTGCAAATGTATTGAATATTTATAATCCCAAGCAGTAATTGGAATTGAACTGGACTCCTAATTTGCTGAGCTGCTCCCAAAAGCCAATTGCTGTCAAAAACAACACAGCAGGGACACTTCCCTATGAAAGAAGGAGAGAAATGAGGAACAAATGAAGCCAGAGTGGAAAAGATGGACAACTGGGAACACCTGCAAAGAGGTGTACTTCCAGAGCTGGATTTTATAATACTGCTTCTGAGAAAAGGCATCCTCCAGAGCAGCTATTTGATAACTGCAAACTTCAATATCTCCTCTCAGCCCTGACTGTGACTCCCTTCTCACACAAATAAGGCAACAGTTGCAGGAACAAGGGAGGAAGAAGAAAAAACGACTCGTACAGGAAGACAGGGAAAAGATGCTGAAGTTTCCTGCATAGGACACAGTGGAGATAGATGATTCTTTTTCCAACCCTTCAAAAAAAAAAAACCCAACCCAAAATAACAGAACACACAGTGTCAGGACAGTTGACAAAAGGAGATAACTGGGGCACAGGAAGAGAAAAAAACCTGGATCAAAAGTGGTCAAACCAAGTGCCTGAGACCAACCAACAGCTCTGGGCCCAGGCAGCTCCTCTAATTCTCTGGCTAGCAAGGTGTTTTCCAGCTCCCCAGGCTTGATATGCACGTGAGAAGCCAAACGGCAAGTCTTGGGCCTTGAGGGGTCCAAGCGGAATGCGAGCGCGTGTGCAGGCTTGGAAGAGGGAGGTAGCCACCGACAGTGGGGCAGGGTGGGCAGGGGCATCAAATGCTCTGATAGTGTTGTCTCAGTCTTGCCTGCAGAAATTCGTGGGTCAGGTTGTGCCGAGTGATTATCCCAACAATCTTAAAAGAGGAAGAAAGAGAGGAAAAAAGTCAGTATCACAGGTGTGTCACTAATAGACGCGTATGGTAGAACTGTTGCTCTCTCTAACTCCCAAAAAAGAGGGAACGTGCAAGCAGATCCTGACTGATGCCGAGTTACAGTGGGCTTAAGTTCAAATCTTGCCAAAACAACACCCCTCCCTCTGCTAGCACTTGTCTGCAGGCAAGACACTGCTTTAACTACACCCAAACAGACAGCTTAACTGCTGCTATGGTGTCTGGACACAGCACTAGTTACCCCTGTACAGGAAAGGAAATCCTGTCCATGTTCAACAGCATAGAGATGTAACCAAATCCTTTGGAAAGTGAAAACTGTAATTGGAAATAACACAGCTCTCTCATGGCTTCATAGTAGAGACATTTCAGATATCGCACATGACACGACTGCAGACAGCTCTTACCAGATACATTTTAGGAAGCTCTAAAGACCACAACAGAGAAATGTTAAGGCTAGCTAAGTGGTGACTGCACATTGGCCATCACTAGCTGGCAGGTCACAAAAGGGACCCTCTCCCCAGACTGGGGAAACAGTTAAGCCAGATGTTTCAGCTGATGAAACACCTCAGTGATTTTACACATTGAAAGAGTTTAGAACTAGGCTGCTCTCTAGCACTGCAACATGGTCAACATCTTTTGTATTCAAGCAGCAGGCTCTGCGGAGTAGCTATTGGCAACCCCCAAGAGGCAGAAAAGACACTGCTGTCTCATACACACAAAGCAGCTCAGGCTTAAAGGAGTTTCTCACTGTTTATAGGAACTTGCTGACACCTATTGACCATTCCTAAGCACTGTAGATGGCAAAGACAAGCGAATCAAGAGCAACCCATTCAACAACTCCTTTGTTCTACTGCTCCTATGTGTAGGAACACAATGCAAGTTCTCTTCTAGCAGAAAAACCTCCTGCCCTAATGTGCAGGAAATTCTGCTTTTGGCCTTGAATAAAGCTGACAAAGAGGAAGCCAAATGACTGGCCTCTGATGAGCTCAAGGCTTCTCAATAGGTACAAGACAGGCTTCCACATGCTGCCAGCCTGAGACTGTGTGCGGAAAGCAGGAAGCAAGCATGGACACAAAAGATGGCAACAAAGACACAGCAATCAAGAATGCTTCATGGCCTTAAGATCATCACATTCTGATCTCTTTAAAGCATTTCTGTTTGATGTTAAAAGAGATCTTAAATATCCCAAAGGTGGAAGACATTGCATAAACCACAGTGGCTTCCTTGCTTTGCCAAGAGAAAACGGAGATTAGGACTTACCTCTCCAACTGCGTTCACAACCGGTAAATGCCTGAGTCCCATCGTCCTAAACAGGTTGAAGACTTGTGACACATGGGTATTTGGAGAGACAGCAAAGGGTGATGGGTTCATGTATGGAGTGACATCCTGAGAGAGAAAGACAATTATGTTATTTACAAGAGGCATTTTTACTATCTCTAGGAATCACTAACAAGCAATTCCTACAAGTTTTCAATGCACTGATCTCTGGGCAGGGTATCAGATCGGAGGCATCTTCTGTTTCTCCACAAACACCAAATTATTTCAAGAACATGAATTTTTCATGGTTTGCTTTAACACTGTAACCCATGACCTTAAGAGCCCAATGCTGCAGAAAGTCTCTGAGCAGGATGAATACAGGCCCATGAAATGTATATTAAAATGTATACTAAAATGTGCTTAAAAAAGCACTTCGGCTTACCCAGCAACCTTCCTGTCACAAAGTCAATGACAGGCCTGCCACTGCCTGAGCTGCCAGCACGTGGAGTTACAAACAGCAGCACTCTGCCTGTCCAACCTCACTTAGGCAGAAATATAAACTAGAAGGAAGTTAACATTGACAGGCAACATCTCATTCTGAAAGTTAAGCACCTTTGTGTGACATTACCTCACAGCAGGCATGAGGACTGACTTGCAAACAAAGCTGACTGAATGTGTGAGAAGTACAGGATGTTGGTCACTGCACCGAAGGGTGGACTTAAATGTTCTCTCAGCCTCTTTTAAAGGCTTGGGATAGTGCTAAACACCTGTTAGGAAACACTGTCAATGCTGCAGTGCATCTCTTACCACTATCATGCGAGGATTCAGCAGTGTGAGGTCCAAGTCATGGATATCTGGATAACGGGGATAATCCTCTGACATCTCTGCATGGGACAGACGAGGCTGACTTGCACTCTGCATTTAAAACAAATTCCACTGGGCTGATGTGTCACCTTCCTACACAGTACATGGGCTGCAAGCAGCACAGCAAATGATGCCTCCCAGTTGCTCACCCAGATCCCCCCATGCCCACACATACATCTGCAGAGGTACTTAGAGCAGCTCATCTCACAATGCAGCAGTGCCAGCCCAAACCTATGCAGGCATTTAGCTGACAGAGCAATGGATCTGCTCTCCAACCTCTGGCAGACCTACACTCCACACTGGAGGGCAGCAACAAATCAGCCTTACAGACGGGCCTCAATTACAAATGCTCCTGCTGATTTCAGTGATAGAGCTGACACTTATGGTAAGACTTTGGCACACAGGAGTTAAGAACATGTAGCGTACACTGTTAGTTGCTCTATTTGTATTTGATATCCGTCCTTCATTCTCCAGTTCTGACAGGACTGCACCTTTATGCCACAAATGGGCCTATTGTTTATTTCTTAAACAGTAACTGTCCTCTTTTCCTGGGATACTTAAACAGAAATTGAAGTCTCTTTATTCTAGAGCTGCCAGGAGAATTCACATTACGTGTCTGCAACTTTTAACACACAGATGCATTCCTTAAAGTGTAAAAATAGGTAAATTCTTTTTTGCAGCCCATAAATATTGTTCTCAACCTCCTCAGAGGGAAGGGTAGGGATGCCTCTGCTAAAATTCCTGATCAGGAAGACTCACCGACTGGCTCTCGGAGTAACAAACCCCCCTGACAAGGAGAGTGACCAGCTGTGAGCGCAAGATCAAGCCATGGAAGGTCAAAGGTCTGAAGCGCTCCTCCATGGTCCACTCTTCACTGGGAGACTGGTCAGGGTACAGGTTGGGGTAAGGAGTGTATCTGTGGCAGATTTAACACCGCATGTTACAAGATGCATGAACTTAAGGAGAGACATATACCCCTGCCTCCAGAACAACAACTACTTCTGCTCTTTGTCACCTTCTCCTGAACATTTCTGGGACTCTTACTAGTGACAAGCAAGCCTTTTCTCCATGAAACAAAACAGAGAGGGATCAAGAGTCATTATCATCAGCAGAGTATGACAACAGCAGCAGGATGGAGTCTCACAACTCCCAAATTCAAATCACTTGCTACTAAAGCAATTTTCAGTGAAAAAATATTCAGATTCTAATTAAAGCTGAAGCATCTGGGGAAACAGCAGGGTCAGGACCCTACTCATAACAGTTACAATCACTATGTGATTAACTGATTCACTGGACTGGGCTTCTGCTTGGAAGCAACTGCAACACAAGCCTGGTGACTCAGACCAGTTACAAGAAAGTGGTATCAATACTACAGCATCAAGTCATTAACCCCTCTCTTGGGAGAAGTAAGCTCTGTAGAGCCCTCAGTTCTCTACACACAAGAGGCCATGGATTTCTACAGACAAGACATTCCCCCAGGAAATGTTTCCAGATAGGTGTTTGAAGGGAATTTGAGTTAACAGGTTGGACACCACCGTGAAGTCATTAAGACTTGGTCACAGATGTGAGGCCCAGCACTGGCTGATGAGACCTGACAAGTCCCTTCTCTTAAAACATAAAATCATAGAATGGTTTGGGTTGGAAGCAACCTTCAAAGCTCACCCAGCCCAACCCCCCTGCAATGAGCAGAGAAATCTTCACCTAGATCAGGTTGCCCAGAACCACATCCAGCCTGGCTTTGTATGTCTCCAGGGATGGTGCATCTACCACCTGTCTGGGCAACTTGTGCCAGGCTTTTACCACCCTCACTGTAAAGATTTTTTTCCTCAAATCTAGCCTGAATGTCCCTGTTTATGTTTAAAACCATCATCCCTTGTCCTATCACAACAGGCCCTGCTAAAAAGTCTTTCCCCATGGGTACTAGTACTGTTTTCTTTGATATATGAAATGACAGGGACTGTAAGAAGCATCACATCTCAACACATGGAAACACCCTGTGCCTACCAGGCTCTCACCTTCTCTCCAGCATCTGCTGCAGCAGATCCTCCTTTTCTGGTGGCTCCTCTGTCGCTATGTGCTCATCACACATATTACGCAACTCACTCGAGGGGTAGGACTTCATGGACTGGCTGCGCTTGCGTTGCTCCCCAGCTCGGGTGAGGATGCTGGATTTCTGCATACAGCAATTTGCAGATAAAAAGCAGGTCAACAGTTATCCAAGAGCAACCATGAACTATCTGATCATAGCTTTATGACACCAGGTAAGGTGTTCCTTAGTGCTGCTGTAGTACTTGTGAGCAGAGCCAACAGGACTGTACTCTCCTTGGACGCAGAATCTGATGTTTAAGAGCTCGGGCACCCTTTTTTGCTAGGGTATGAGCATGCTACAAGCATGTTCATTACTCATTCTGACCTTAAACTTTTAAGTTTCCTAAGGGACTAAAGCATCTGTCCCACTATCCCTTCTACAAAGGCGAGAAGCATTTAGGCACCTACTACTGATCTCAGTGGTGGATTCAGTACTTCAGTAGCAAATCCAAACTTTTTCCATGTCTATCCTAAACAAGTAAGTCTTATCTTTTGCCTCTAGGAATGCAGCTCACTTCTGCCTTTACCATGACAAAGACAATGGAATGAAACCGAGTCCTTGAAAATTTTGTATTGCAGTAGATGCTTATCTGTGACCTGAATTCTGCACTGACAAAGGCACAGATAACAAAAGAAAGGGCCTGCCACCTGCAAAACAAAGTTCTTCACCCTTCAACTCAAACAACTTCTTTTTACCTTGAATTTGATGTTATTACTTATCAGCTGATTTCCCTTCATGAACTCCCTCTCGTTGCCCCGGTTCTCAGTCACTACAGGGAAGGCATGATGGACAGTTGTGCGCAGGATGCTGACAAGGGACTGGATCCTGGTGTGTGGGTAGACATAGGTCAAGTTGGGTTCCATGATGTCACTGGCTCGTAATCTGCAGGAAAAGAAATTCAAGATTGTTGCATGCATCATGTCAGTGACAAAAGGCTGGTAATGGACAAACAAGGAAATAAATCAGTCCCAAAATGAGATCCTAAAGGATTCTGCTGCAGTACAGTTCTGCCAGCCCCTTGTACCTGTGTGCTCATCTTTGCAATGCTGGCACAATTGATCTGATTTTTAACAGCGCATCAATGATGCACTATAGGCAAGGAAAAAGGTTCCAACTTATGACAAAGAAAGTGTTTAAACACTACTGGAAAACAACAGTTGGGAAGAAGATGGAATTCTGCAAGAAGGAAAGTCCAGCAGAACATTTTCAGAGACCATGCTGAACCTTATGGATCTACTCCTTAGATCTCCACCAGTCCATCCCTCCTCAGAAACGGCTTCAGAACCTCTTTCCTGCCACAAGTCCAATGCACAACTCTCAACTCCTCTCATAGCAGTCCTCCTCAGAGCAGCCAGGTTTTTTGGAGATGAAGCACCACCCCCCTGCATTACAGCATTCCTTTGAGCAAGAACCCTACCACAAACTTTAACCCACAGCCTTGCCAAGAGGAGCAGCCTTACCTATCCATTTCCACCTCAGTTTCCCACTCCAGCAGAGGCACTCCTCGCAAGTTCACATGGATGTCATAGATGCCTTTGTTGAAAAAGTCGCCTGTCCATTTGGCTACCTGCAGAGCAAATACAAGGTCTACTGAGATGTTGCTCCAAGGACAAGACTCCTTGACTTATCACAGCCCTTGAAGGAACAGAGACTCAGGCATAGCACGTGTTCAAGCAACCAAGCCAGAGCCAAGACCCTGCACTCACCATGAGGGTGATCATTATGGGGAGCCCATAGGTGATCTCGTTAGTGGATTCAATTAGGATGACAGTCAGGCTGATCGTCATGCGGACAACTCCTCCCAGGAATGCTGCTGCCCCAATCAGTGCAAAAGTTCCTGAGTAGATGTGATCCAGGCCAATGTAGCTAGAGCAAAACACAGAGCCTGGAGATTAGAACACCCTGACTGAGATCTCAGTGTGTGCCTGCAGCAAATCTCTCTCACACACACACACACCCAATGCACCTTTTGAGGAGGTTGGCGACCAGGCGTCCGAAGGCAGCCCCACAAAGCAGTGATGGCACAAAAAGACCACTGGGCACAGAGATCCCATATGTCCAACAGGAGAGTGAGAAATAGAGAAGGAAGAACAAGGACAGTGTGACTGGGCTGAAAGTACCTGCAACACAAGAAGAATCATGACTAAAAGGGCACAGGTCTGTCAGACAGAGACAGTAGTATTGCACCATCCACCCCTCAGCTCACAGCAGGCTCATCTCACAACAGCTACTTCATCTCCCAATCCAAACACACATGAAGAAAAAAAAAAAATGAGTAAGTGAAAAAGAGAGGAAAAGCAAGCCTTTCTTCCCACAGAGGAGGCTATCACCTGTTGTGCTAGCAGTCCCCTAAATCCATGAAGGCTTGAAGGTGCTCTGAGCCTTGTGGTTCTTATGAATCCTGTTTCAAGTAAGACGAAGCTCTGAAGCCTAAGCATGGGATGGGACACTGTTTCTTAGCTACTCACCGTCCTGATGGAAGAGCTGCAAGATAGCTGACTCCTGAGGGTTAAAGAAGAGTGTGGCCATGTCATTGTAAGTTTCATTTGGGCAGAAAAAAGTTTTAATGCTTGAATTCACATCCTCTGACATACCCTAAATGCAAGACACAAAAGACCATGAACAGTTAGAATCCACTCTCTCCTATATTAGCCTCTGGGCAGAGTAGAAGTAACTCTGACGTACAGGGCTGTCAGTCCACGCTTTGGAAAGCTCAAACTGAACATCAGTAACACAGATGGGGCCTGAAGAATCAGCGGGATCCCCAAATCACAGCCTGAGCTGCTTTGCCAAAGTCCAAAAGCACAAAGGGTAGTTTTGATGATTACCCTAAGGTCCTGCAACTGTCTACAGGTTTTCACTGAAGTTCTGTTACGTACTGCATGCTTGTCTGTACCCGTGCTTGTCTGGAGGATGAACAAGATAATATTGATGCATAATATTCATATAAGATGCCTCACCTGCAGGTTCAGAGTGTCATTGCCACTATGACCAGTGGAAGATATCTGCCGGCATTCCCCCAGAACCATGGAGGCTATGAAGACCACGACTGTGGTAGTCAATGACACCAGCAGGCTCTCCAAGACTCTGCAAAAACACAATAGAAACCATATACTTGAAGCCACACTCAGCCCTGTAACCAAGTCCCAGCCCTGCACATAACTTTAGTTAAGCTGCAAGAAGCAGCAGTCAGCTCAGCTCAACATCAAACACAGGGGACTCTGCAAGCCACGCTGAATCATGACTTGGTTGCCAGGGATACTGTTAGCTCCCTTTTTTAACTGCCTGCTCCAAAAAGGAGCTATTTCTGCCCAGAGAACACATAGCACTCACATATTAAAAAGCCATGGGGAAAGGTTCAGTGATGAGGCTGTTCACATGAAAACAATGGTCTGTAGATCCTTACAGGGTAAAAGGCTAGACAGGACTGGACAGGTTGATGCATCATCTCATAACCACTTTTCCAACTGCTGACGCACATTTTTGTTTTTTTCCTTTAAACTTGAACTTCTTATTTAAGAATTGTCTGAGCAAAACCAGCTGTTGTCCACAATAACATGGCAACTAACTCTAAATAGCACAGAAATTAGCTCAGGTGTAGATTTAAACAATTAATGGCATCACCTATTCCTTCCACATTTGTCTGGTCAAGACACATAAAACACACTGCATGGAGAAGAAGCTCTGTCTTGCTCACCTATAGCCTTTATAATAAAGACCTCCCTTCACAGCCCTTGTAAGGAGAGTTGCAGCTCTCTCCATACCACCAGAGTAACTACAAAAATGCACAGGACTGTAACACCTGGTTTCTGATGTTCACTTCTAAGTTCTATGGAGTTTTGTGACTTCAAAAAGAATAGGTCTGGGATTTCCTCAACCCCACTCACTGGTTCTTCTAGATTCTGAACACAGATGAGAGACTCCGGCAACAACTTAAGAGAGCACAAATACCTGACCAGCTTTGGCTTGGGATGCACATTCCGCATGCGGTACTTGGCAAGTCTCTTGTTCAGGCAGTTGAAGGTGGCACCAAGAAGACCTCCTACAATCCCCATCAGAATGAAGAAGCCCAAGTCCACAGCTGTCCAGAGGTGGCATTTCTTATCAGACTCAGAGCACTACGTGCAGAAAAGGATTAAAAAAGCATTACAGTATTTGCTGCAACTTCCTACCAACACTTCTGTCTCCACAATAGGAGACTTCAGCAGCTATGACCAAAGGGAACAATTCTGTTGTAGGTTATCAATGTACTGCAGCCAAATATCAACTGCCCTTCAATGAAATAGAAGCATGTATTAATAAAAAAACCAAACCCAAATAACAGAAACACTGAACTGACAAAAGTCTGGAGAGGTATGGGAAATAAACAGCACTAAGTCTTACCTTAAACTCCCCAAAGTTCAGCAGCCCAGGGAGCTGGAAAGACCCCCAACTTCCAAACTGAATCCCAGAGCGGAAAAAATTCAGGGTGAAGGTGGCAGCCATGGAACAGAAAAGCTGAGGAAGTATAAAAAAGAAAAGAAGTAAAGATTCCCACAGTTAAGACTTGCACTGTCAGCTCTTCCTTGAGACTTATGCCTGGGGAAGGGAATCTCAGAGCCTTCTTAGGCTTTAGGAAAATAATACACTGAGGTTTAACACCCATCCACTGGTGCAAGAGAGAGCAGGCCTAGAATGGATGGACTACTATAACCATATGATTTGGTTTCCTGCAAAAGGAGTTAGGAATTTCAGCTAGTAGTTCTTGTGGCAAAAGCTCTCTTTAGTCAAATATGCTAATTTGCAGTTACTAATCAATTACAAGCATCAATTAACACAGCATGTCTGGAGTCGGAATTGAGCTCTTCAGTGGCTCTGAGTGTTGCTACCTTGGCAAATCCCCTGGCTTCTTTTACCCCTGCTGAGAAAGAGTAGACTAACTGAATCCCAGCAACAAGATGTTTACTGTAAGAAATGCCAAAAGCATCCTGAAATCCAATACATTTTTTAATATACTGTCAACTTCATAACAGTAGGCAAGAGAAATCTGCAACTTGAAGGCATGGGGCATTGCTGCAATACAGATACCCAGTGCAGAAAAAAGCATAAAGAAATCCAGCACCTGCCTACTCTCTCTGCTCCCAAAGGATAGGACTACCAAGAGCCCAGGCACAACAGCTCTTTCTGCCAGGTATACTATACATGCTGCCCCCAGAGTTGTCCCATTGCTCCAGATAGTACCAGATTCATCTCTACTCTTGATCTGTAGTAATTCTGGAGCACTGATAAGAGCAGGCAATCTTTCTCCTGCCATGACAGCTCAGGGGCAGACAGGATAATGTAAACATTCTCACAGACAAGCCCTCCCCCAAAGGTCCAGCTCAAAGAAAAGACACACAGAGACAGAGTCATTACTCACCACTTTCCATGTAAGGCCCTGGTTCCAGAAAGAGGAACCTTCTTCCAAGCTGAAAAGAGTGCCCCCGATTGGTGCTCCAAAGGCAGCAGCAACCCCTGCAGCAGCTCCAGCAGATACAAAATCCCTTTTATCCCTTAAATTAAGAGGAAAATGGTCCCAGTTTAGCATACTAGAGCTCTAGAGGTGCTTAGGCTCTGCAAAGTAAGAGACCATTCCCACTTATGAATATAACCCAGGGATACAGGAGTGACAGCTGGGAGAAGCACTGGCCATGGCAGTAAGACTTATTCAGCACGTTGCTGCAGCATCATGCTTTCTCTACAGCACCAACACAGAGAGAAGACTCTGGCACTACACATATGCCTCATATGTAAGGAACCATTCCAAACTATGAAACTCCAGCATCACTTGAAAGAATTAGAGAGGGAAGGGCAATATTTTGCTCAGTCAGGTAAATGAGCCTTCTCTGTAGTATATCTTGGACATAATGGGTGAGTAGCTGTGCTTGTTCCCAACAGTGAAGCCATTTAACCATTCAGGTTAAAGGCTTTAAGTGGGTAGAGGTTAGCTGTGGAGTAGATAAGAACATCAGTGAACATGGAGACAGAGCAGAGCAGCATGGAAGAGACAAGTCCTAGTGGTGCCTTGCTGCAGAATGAAACTGCAGGACACTAGAGAGACTGAAACTACTACTGACTGATTCATCCCTTCTCCCAAGGAAGTTTGCTCACTCATCCTCCTGTCCCCTCCTCCACATATTGGGTACAGTACCTGTCACTGCGGAAATAGGGAAAGTTAAACTGGATCTTCCTCAAAGAGATGCTCTGGAACTACAAAGAAAGAAAAGATTTAGAAACAGAGAGGATGGAAACTTAATATTCACAGTACTCTTACAAAGCCAGTGACCCAGGCCAGCACTAACCTGTGGCAAACCCGCACCCACGACAGCACCACTGTGAATCATTGGACCCTCCTTCCCGACAAAAAGACCTGGAAAAACAGGACTAATGAGGCAATGTGCTCCCCCTGGTCCTGCTGCAGCCCTCCCTTTCTGACTGCCAAGAGAGACCAGCTCACAACCTCCATGCCACAGCACAGGCCCCTGTGCTCCTCAATCTCCCGTCAAGGTGCACAAAAGTGCTGAGCCTTGGCCCCTCAGCCCCCCCGGAGATGTTTGTGAAGACATGCACAGACTTTATGCTCCAAGTGGGTGAAATCATTCCAAGACAGCTGATACAAGGACTCTGAACTCTCAAAGTTATTATGCCCTGCTGCCCAGAACATGACCTCCTTCGGACTGCTCCAAACCATGTGTTCAGGAGAATTCTCATGTCTCCCTCAAAGACTGAACCACAAAGACTCACTTCTGACTAGCCCACCCAGAATAGCTCCTCTGATAGTCCTTATCCTTCTATTTTCTACTCTATATGTATGCATTCAGGGCTCATGACTCCACTCCAGCCCATTAAAATCACTTTACTGGAAAGATGGGAGAAGCCTTTTGTGCCCTATGTACAACAAGGACGTATCTTTTCCCCTTCAGTGACTCCCAACAAGAAACAAGATTCCCACTACAGCCCTTCTTACCTCCTGCCACACTGAAGAGCACTCCCATAGCTTTGCACACCACTGTCCGGAGACGCACGACCCCTGGAACCTTTACCCCATTGAGGTAGCACTTGATTTCAGGAATTCCTGATCCAGCTGCTACAGGCTGTAGAAAAGAAACACTGATGAGTTGCACTGATTTCATAGCTGATCAACAATGTGACATCAGAGTACAATAAAGGGCCAAGAGATCCTGCTTCGCTATGTCAATCAGCACTGAGCAGCTAGTTTGGTGTCTTGGGGCAGACAGTGCTTCCAGCAAGAAGAATACTTCATACTCAGGACATGTGTGAGAGGAAAGGGAGGCTGCGTGAGGAGCAGCAGTCCACCAAAGACTTACTTGGATCAGGACCAGAAGGCTGGCAAGAAAAACGAAGGTCAGGTTGAACCCCAGCAGCTCCAGCAAGGACAATGCAAGACAGCCTTTCTCAGTGCATTCTTCCACCGCTGCAAGGATGGTCATGGAAAACAATAATATTCCCCACAGCAACACACAATCACTAAGTACCATCTGGGGATCCCACTGGCACCAGGAGCCAAACCTGCTAACCCAGCTAGGGGCTCTGACACACTCACCAGGAAGCCAGGCTTCATTTCCAGAGCTTAACTAAAGTACAAGGAAGGGAAACCACTCATTCTTTCAGGGATTAGCCTTTGCCTGTGTACACAATAGTGAAAACATTCTTTATTTCAAGGGCTGAATTACAGAGCCAAGTTAAAAACTTGATTAGTCATCAACATGACTGTTGGCAGAAGTCTGAGAGTCAGCTTTTCTGAGCAGAACAGCAACAGAAAGGAAAAGGTCACTTGAGCCTAGCAGGACCCCACACACTGGGTAAAAGATACAGCTTTGTACCACCTGGAACTTGAGCTGGGTAAAGAGCCGTACAAAGAAATCCACGAAAAGGCCCACCTACAGAAAAGAAGACACATTTGTCATCAGAAACTACAACATACAAGTAACAAAGATCACCCTCTAGTAAGTCCTACCAGAAGTATGCACACATAGGAGGACAAAGAATGAAGAAAGCAAAAGAAGTGTTGTTCAGAGTAGAGTAACTTTGAAAGCTCAGATTTGCTGCTTCCCTCATTCTCACACCAGGACAGATCCCTCCTAGAGTTATTCCTGAAAGAATGCATTTCAGAGTGCTAATCTGGCAGCATTTTTAACACCTACAACCCCTTTCAGGGTACAGAAGAAGGCAGGTGCTTAACTGAGGCATACACTCAGCAGAGCTGATATTCAAACATTCTAGAAAGTACACGCAGTGACACTAGTGCTAACAACACAATAACCAAATAGTCCAACAGCAAATAAGCACCTTTTTGGTAGGTGCTCACTTCAGACAGGTTTTCTTGTATGCAGAATTAAAGATGCAGCAGTCTTCAGCAGGAGCATTTGAACTCTGTTCCCACAGAGAAAGAGCTAGGGGAGAAATCTAATGCTGGACAG